>JAECUM010095278.1:0-71633 GCA_016617855.1 Megalonaias nervosa | reverse complement strand
TGTGCAAACTTTAAACACTTATCGGTAATTGACCTTACGCTAGATGATAGACCGCTCCGCCTACAGAATCACGTGACTTGACCACTTGTTAACCTCCAACAAACAAGCAGTATTGGGCAAGGAAATATGTTTCAGTTTAAGCGACAGATTTATTAAAAATGATCTGTATTATTCCTAAAAATGTAAAATTACAAAGTTGCATAAATTATACTGCAGTAGACAATACTGATATTTGTAGTTCAAGTTCGCAAGTGTTTTATTTCAGTAAGTAATAAAATCAATTTGACATTTGTTGGAGAAATTATTAATGTAAAAGGAAATTCTTTCCCAAAAATGCTAATGTATTTAGTATATAATCTTGTCCTTATTAATCTTCTCTGTCTTATGTTTATGCTGCCTTGGAAGTAAACGAATTCAAACTTAATAACAAAATCCTAAATAATTACTGTTTAGAAGTATACTGTTGTCCATAATAATTTTAATGTTCTACTGTTTGTCAGATGGAATGTTGATCAATGATGTCTGTTGAAGGAAACATGTAAATACATACTTAATATATCGGACGATAATTATCTGAAACAATTGTTTTTGAATTTCTTTATTATTACATTTTTGTATCCCCACCCCTTCTTCAGCCCAATGAAAAGGTAAAGAGTCTCAAGTGTCTGAAGATCGAGACTATAAATCATTATTTTTAAGACAAGCCAACATTAAAGTAAAAATTTTCAAACTTTCAGTTATGCAGTCTGGGGTTCACTACTTCCAATACAAGAAAATAATATACATAAAAGCCCGAAATTTAGGGGGTTCTCCACTCATGCTCTAGAAACGTTTATATATGCGTATATTTTCAATTTCAATTTCTTTATTTTTCTTCAAACCATCAACAGGATATGCTTTTCTACATACTTTTACAAAAAGAAACATGTTGTCGTTGTCATCAATTATTTCCATATTCAGCTGATCGTACACGCGACCACATAATAGTCTTTATCCATCGAAGTTTTGTCTATGTTTCGGGAAAGGAATAAATCTAATTCCTCTATTTAGACGAGCTGGATATCGACTGTAAGAATTACAAGGTTCCTACTGACTTCTTTTCACCCTTATCGATCGAGAAATAAACAAATCACTGCAAAATTGTGAATACTTATCATAATCAATTCATTATTGCCACAGGCAGCTTGTCGGAGGAAAATGACGGAGGAAAGCAATGCCTTGAGGTGTGTCTAAGTTACGTTCGCTGATTGGTTAATGGATCAGAATGATTGACAAGTAGCGATAGGTCAGTTGGTAACAGCCATATCTAGCGCGAAGTTCAAAATGGCCACAGGACAGAGGGTTGTGCTATTTCACATGGATTTACAAGTCACCAAACTAGGATTTGCTCCAGAAATATAATGTACATGTGACCAAAAGAACCTTTAAGCCGACCGTAGTTCCACAGCTGCGAGACGCACCGGTAAGTGTATAGAATGTACACTGACGTGTGCAGCCAAAATTGGCTGTGGGAGATTTGCAGGTTTTAATGAATAGGTGATATCAGCCCCTAAACCAAAAATCAATATCATCACAGGGGAGGGGCTGGTTTATCGGCCTTTGATGTAATATATCTGTGATAATAGTCTGCTGACCTTGTATAAATTGTATTAACTTCTGCTATATTAGTATTCTTGTATACAATAGTTAACTTCATGAATTTTTACAAATTACATATGCATTTGTATAAATTGCAGGATCATAATGCAGACTAGCTGCTATCTAATTGTCATCCATTATTAAGATATGAAATTCGTACGATATACAATATACCTTATAAAATAGATAAAATACAATTTAATTAAGATATAAGATAATACCTTTACAAATTTATGGTATCTTATAAATCATATTAGATAGTTTAATTTAATCTAGTTAATAACATATCTTATCAAAGTCCATAACAAATCCTTTCAGTTTAAATGTTTGGCAAATGAACATAAAATTTCCAATACAATTTAGTCATTAATTCTGTACATAAGTCTAATAACTTGCTCAAATATTTAAACTTTCCTATAAAGAAATAATTTTTTAATTAAATTCTTTATTTGGTATGATTTTATTAATCATCATGTAATGAAATGCAAAGTTGTACACATGATGGGACATGGTCATGAGTATCATTGTAATGTAAATCATTACCACTGCACCAGTGATTCGTCAACTTAAATGGATAGTAAATCGTAAAGTTTACAATTAAAAGAAATAAAGCAAATAAATTATGTCAATAATGGTCATAAACTAACAAGACCAAAGAAAAGAACTATTTCAGAAACTCATAAACACTAAAACTATACAGATTTTAGAAGTAATAATTCCGGACTGCTCTGGTGGCCTAAGTGATTAGAGCATCTGCCTCTGATGTGGGAGATCATGGGTTTGAACCCTGACCAAGTCATACCAAAGGTTTATCAACATAATACTAGCAGCTGCCCCGCTTGGCACTCAGCATTAAGAGGTAAGTGTTAGCACTGGTCGGCCTTTTGTCAGGATAATGTGTGTGTGAGACATGATGCTACATGTCTGTGGCATGGTGCGCCAGTGCTAGACATCGCTATAAAGTGCCACACTGTAGATATCATAGCCATAGGGTTCAAATTGTTAAAGGTATGTTAAAAATATTTTTAAAAATACAACACAAGCACAAATTCTAGGACTAATATCGCATCAAGCAAAACCACATCACCATCAATTCACTCAAAAATAAGAAAATGTTACTACTAATTCTTCTTAAAAATACTGACGATCTTGATGATCCTGCATATGTTATAGAGATTGAGAAAGACACTGCAAAAAATATTTACGGAGATGAAAATTAACAACACTGAAAAAGATTGTCAGTCAAGCCATTAAAAAGTCTCAATAACTATAGTGTACATTTCAAAATTTAACTGCGATGATTTTTTTAAAAAGAGAGAACAGTATGAAATGAAATCTTGACAGAATCACTTGAACTGAGCAGTATGGTTGCCAACATCTAGGTGTATACCATCTGACTAGCATCAACATATACAAGTATACTCGAGTTACAATAGGTTTCACATTTACTTCCAAATGTGAAAACTGTTATCTCATTATGTAATACATTTACCTTATCATGCTTCATTCAATGCAATACCTAACCTGCAGTAGGTTTATAATACAAAAAAGGAAAAATCCAATTATTATTATTAATAACAATTCCTGGAAAAGATCTATGGGTGCAACTAATAAAAACGAATCATTAAATTGATAACAAAATTCCAGACCAGCCAAGTCAAATCAAAGATTTATAAAAATGGTACTAGCTGCTGCCTCGTTTCGGGATCAGCATTAAGAGGTTAGTGTTAGGACTGGTCGGCCTGGTGTCAGGATAATGTGACTGGGTGGGTGGGACATAATGCTACATTTCTGTGGTATGATGCCCCAGTGCTAGACATCACTAAAAACTGCCACATGGCAGACATCATAGTGATATGACAAACTCTACATTAAAAATAAAAGAAAAACACAAACTCAACTTTTTACAATGTTTATTTAAATGAATATACTGGCTGGACTTGCCTCATTTTTCAAGATAGCAATGAATTAACAGATGACTGTATTGCATGGTTAAATCAAAGGGTAATGGATATTTAGGCCATGTTTTGCCGTACAATATGTCTGTTATACATATCTTCAACATTTTCTTCCCCTTTTTATTTCTATTGTTCTTAGTGCTAAATTGTTATCTGTTTTTTGTGGTAGTTCTTCTATATTGAGAAAAAGGTATATCCCATCTTCAACTTTCATGATTCAAGGTATACGAGCCTGTTTAGAAGATGCAAGAACAAAACTATGGTCAACAAGCTCAACTCATAAACTTAAACTAAGCCAGGAGAATGAGGAATGTAGGTTACAATGACCATCTTTTGTTGCAAGAGTGTGGTACTAAGAGAGATGCAAACAATCATCTAGTTTGAGTATTCTAGCCTGAACAGGGTTTAAGGAATAAACTTAAAAGAAAATTACCTAAAGTAAGTGGAGCTTGAAATATGGGTCACAGTAACATGTTTTTGTGACGAGGGTATTGTACTTGCCAAAATGCATCCCTCACCAAATTTCATCATTCCAGGTATTAACCCACTCTGAGGGAATATATGTTATGAAACCCACTCTAAACTTTTGCCTAGGACCTAGTAAGAAAGAATGGTTGTGATAAAGTGAGGCTGTACACATACTTTTATATGTGCAGATGTTGACCCAGCCATTTCTGCTGACCTTAAACCTCAAGACATATACAGTTACTGTAGCTCATAAATTGCTGTGCCTCAAAGCTTTTGTCTTGCTCAACTAGGAAAATGACCTTTAACCTTATGACACAAACAGCTATATATCAGTTTGTCAAATCTGCAGATTCCAACAGAAATATCTTCTAAACAGTAACTGCATGACAAATGTTTTTGCAGGTTTCAAGGAAAACTGCTGTCAACAATGAATGTTATAAATGAGCGTAATATTCGAGTTTATGTCACAGGCAAGATTTTAAAAGTTGGCCAAGATGTCTAAGCATGCGTTATCAGTGCTAAAATTCCAAATTCAAAGCAACCAACATATCACACAAAATTCAATGATGGATGGAAACAAGAAATTCAATGGATGGAATCAAATTCAAAGGACATCAATATGCATTCTTCTCCTCATGTAAAGCTGGTTTTGAAATTTGTTACATTGGCAAGAATGAACGACATTACCGGTCATGCAGCATATTAAAGTAAATACGCCATTAAGTGCAACAACAATTACACCATCAGTGAAATCCAATTTCATGAAATCTGCATCAAATGTGGATAAAGATGCACATGCTGAGACACGGTCTGCCAACTTTATTGCCAAACATAATCTCCCATTTATGACAGCAGATCATTTTCCAGACCTGGTCAAAATTATGTTCCCTGACTCTGAAATTGCACAAACGTTCTCATAAGAATGGATGAAAACTACTCAACATAGTGACCCTAACTTTGCATCTTCATTAGAATAAGAAAGTCAAAGACATGTCCACAATAAAAATTCTCCATTCTCATTAAAATTCCTCACTCTTTTTAAGTAAAAAAAAAAAAAAAACCGGACCAAATTGTGCAAATCCTCAGATTTTTCTAAGATGACTTCTCTGTTCTGTCACATCTATGATAGTGAGAATAGAGAATATTGCACAAATCTTGTATTTAGTGAGTGAGAATGGAGGATATTACACAAATCTTGTATTTAGTGAGTGACAGTGGATGATATTACACAAAGTTTATATGCAGTGATAACAGAGGATATTTCTAAGAATCTTAAATACAAAGCAAATTCTTTAGCACTTGTTGGAGATACAGAAAAGACAAGCAGAATATCGACACACACAAAATACCATCCATAACTTAAGATATTACCATTAAATGGTTTGCCATTTTAGCTATCTAAAACAGATCTTCCCCCCCCCCCAGATGATTCATGTATTTTTCCCCTCTTTTTCCATAGAAAGAGCAAAAAGTGTGTGTGTGTGTGTTTCCACTTCACTTTTGCTATGTGTAGAATCAACATTTTCACTTGTGAAGACCATCATCTTTAAAAATGATCACGTGATTGACACAAGACAAAATACTGTTGCATAGGAATGATGCATTTTTGACAATCTTGGGCTCTGTCCTTCCTCCATTTCAAGCTGTAATCTTGCGTCCCCTGCTGAAGCATCTGGCAAGTGAGTGAACCCAATCTCACCATTCCCAAAGAATCCAACCAAGGGAGTGTTAGGAAAATGTTTTTTGAATATGCTGGATTCCACGTTTTCTTTCTGATGGAAAGCTTTTCCTCGTGCAGTGCAGGCAAACATGAAGGCAAAGCTCTTCTCTTCAGGCAAACCACAGCCCTTCAGTTTAAGAAGTTTTTCCTCAATTTCCTGTGGTGTGTGGGTGCTGTGCTCAAGAACAATGGATGCACAGTGCAGGCTTTCTCCACAGAAAGCGACACAAGATACATAGATCGGTTTTGACTCATCGTCCCTGAAAAATATGTTATAGTTCATGTTACAGAAATGTATCTGACCATAACTCATTGAATGCAGTGATGAAAAAAAAGAATCTAAACTGCCATGCAGTACTACACAACATGATATGTAGGTAATAAATAACCTCGGTAAATCTGATAATAAGACCTTTGATTTTATTTTGGTGCCCTATATTTTTTGTGGATTAAAAAATGACTGCCAAAAACAAACTTGGGACTCTCCACACACCCACACACCACTCTGACCATGACTCAGGGGTCATACCCCAGAATACCTTAGAAGTTTTACATGCCCTTTTCATTCAAGGGCATGTACTGAGTTTTGTTTCTAAATATTAAAAAATGTTACAGTAACTTTAATTTAAGTAAAATTGACCTCCATCACCTCCACAATGGTGGACAGGTACTAAACTGAATCAAGAAAAAAGGGTGTTGGTCTATTACAACACATAATAGGGTACTACAAATTTTTTCAACATATGTAGCTTTCATTGTGACTTCACAGTGCACAACATTATATCCAGTTTGGGCTGGAGCACACCTTTAGGGTGACCTTGTCCAAAAATGTCCACTAACTTTAACATTAATTTTTGCCTTATGTGTTTCTTGGGGCTTGTAAATATTGACCTTCCAAATGAATGTGGCTGTAAGAAGATCCAAATAGAGCCAATAATTGCATTTAGAGGTATGTGTAACCAAATTCTAAACAATGACACCCATTACTGAAATGATTGGCACTGAATGCCTACATGACCTGTGTAAGTTGTACAATGGCTTCAAAATTTTCATATTTTCATCTCATCACACACCAGTATCATTTGTCCAGTATTAAAAGCTCCTATGCTAGGAATGTTTGCATCACAGTTGGTAAAATTCTATTCAGCTTTTTGTTTTCTATATATGTGAAAATGTTTTGTACTTGCAGTAACATCAGCCATATTTGATGGCAGCATGGTGTCATTCGTATAAATCTGAATGTAATTTAAAGTAGGATCCTTTTTGTGAAATATGGTCAAAGTCTGTTGAGCAGTTATTTAGAAAAAGTTATTAAACAGTTATTATATCTGATGATAGACTGACATGATTTGCATAAATTTAAAAACCCTTCATGCCTCTGTAAAATGTCTTCAAATTCTGTCAAGTAGTTTTTGAGAATTCATTAAATGTATTTTTAATTTTTAGTAATAGCAGGCACACTTAAATGGTAAATTAATCTCATTTGTATAAATTTAAAAGTGCTTAAAACCAGAATGCGTTCAGTCAAATTTTTGGATAAAGTATACTAAGCAGTTTCTGAGAATCAGGATGGTTTATGTCAAATTTGGTCAATTTCCGTTCAGCACTTTTGGTGAGGTTTTTTAAATTGTTTAAATTTTCAGTAAAGAAAGCCAAATTCGATGGAAAATTTACGACATTTGCAACAAATTTTAAAGGTCTTCATACCAGAATATTTCCTGTAAACACTGACTAATTCTGTATAGTGGTTTTGGAGAAGTATGACTGGATTTTTGATCTTGAGTAATCGAGATCACATTTGATAGTTAATCAACCTCATCCAGTTAATCTGAAAGACCATAATACCAAAATGCTGTCAGATTTGGTAAAATTCTATTGAGGAATTCCTGAAATATAGTTTAAAGTTTTTTCTAATTTAAATAATGGCAATATTTCATAACAGATTCACGACATTCTTTAATGCCAGGATGCTTTCTGACAAGTTTGGTAAATTTCTACTTGGTGGTTTTGGAGAAGTTGATTAAATGTTTTACTATTTTTAGTAACAGTAGCAATATTCGATTTGAGACTTGAAATCATTGGTAAGAGTTTTAAAGGTCTTCATGCCAGGATGCTTTCTGTCAAATTTATGCGATCTCTGTTCAGCTGTTTTGAGAATTTGTTGAAAGGTTTTTCTATTTAAGCAGTGGTGGTCATATTTGCATTCTACAAAGCATCATTTGTACAAGCCTTAAACTTTTTTATTCCAGGATGCTTTGTGCCAAGTTTGGTTGAAACTGGTCTTGCTGTTTTTGAAAAGTTGAAAATAGCAAATGTTGATGGAAAGGTAGTTCTGTATTTGGTAATGGCAGCCATATTGGATTGCAAATGGCATAATTTTTACACTGTTATGGAATAAGGCCAGAAAAATAACTTGGTAATGCCTTGGAACAATTTTGTGCAATTGAATTAGTAGATGCGTAAAGCATTACCAAGGGTAGTTTTCTTTTTTTTCTCTTTTTGTTCTAATTGTGACTGAGTAAGAAATGCATCTCATCATAGGTCACTCACAGTGAGATGCCCATATATAACGATGTATGTGGTTACTTTACCCCTGGTTCTTGCACGTTTTTTATATAGTATTTATAGGAAGTATATTGTCATATGCAGATACAGCAATCACCTGGATCTTGTTAAGGAGTATCTATAGTACACGACTGGCTTCAGCCATAGGGGTGAGTAGCAGATTATACAGAAGTTAAATTTGCAATTGCATCTGTATTTTAAATGCGTCATACCGATATACTGTTTTCCTTTCATTTTTATAGCTTAAAACTCTAGAAAATTGCACAGTGTTTTGGTATAGAAAATTATATTTTAATGTAATTCATCATTGAAGACTTTATATTAACGTAGAAATTAGACGGTAGCATGCATTTTATGGCTGTTTTTTGGTTTTTTTTGTTTGTTTGTTTGTTTTTTTTTTTGTTGTTGCAATGTTTAGTGCATTTCTATATATTGGTCATGATTTAAGAGATGTTTATATTTTAGTATCATTAACATTTATTTAATGTAATACTTGGCCAGTTTAGTCAATTTACAGCTGAACGGGCAAGAAGGGCTAGAAAAAGCTGAATGGGCTGGAAGGGCTAGAAAAAGCTGAATGGGCTGGAAGGGCTAGAAAAAGCTGAATGGGCTGGAAGGGCTAGAAAAAGCTGAATGGGCTGGAAGGGCTAGAAAAGGGCTGGCAGCATAGCAGTATATAGCTCTTGCAGTAGTGTAACATGCAATGAAGCAGCGTAGATATTGGTGTAATAGATAAACCAACACTCTGGCAGCATAGCTATATGTGTAGCAGCAAGAAAGGCTGTGTGGCAAATTTGCAATCAGGGGTAGTGCAATTTGTAGCAGAAATTGGTTGAAAGATATGGATTCCTGACTGTGCAAAATGACAGTTTTCTGTGATTATAACATTTCATGGTTGTATGAATCATACTTATCTTTAAATCAAATTGTTGTATGAACCATACTTGTCTTTAAGTCATATGATTTTATGAACCATACTCATTTTGAAAGCATTCGGTTCTAGAAACCATACTCATCTTTAAAACATACGGTTTTATGACACCACATTCATCATTATTATATCATACATGAATCATACTGGTTGTTTTTTTACATATTCAGCATGTTAGTTTCATATAATTATAGATAGTTTTTATTTTCTCACATGATTATGAATCTTGTGTTTAAGATACTGTCAGTGTGCAAGGTAGATTATTATTAGGGCTTAAGTGTTTACCTGTTGTTGCATATTTTTACTTTCATTTCATAAAATCTCATCCATTTGCATATATTTTGTTCGGTGCTTTTACTCAATGCAAGATCCATTCAATTTCAATCCTGTTACATATACATCGGAAAGGTCTTTATGCCAAAATGATGTCAAATTGATCAAAGCTGAAGTCGTTTAATGGTATTTGTAATTTTAGCAATAACTGCAATACCTGATGGTGGATCAGCAATATTTATTTAAAATTTGAGTTGCCTTTGTGCCAAGATGCTCTGTGTCAAGTTTGACAGAAAATGGTGAAGCAGCTTTCTTTGAGGTTGAAAAGAGCTAATGCTGAGAGATGCCAGATGGACAATGCACATCGGATAATGGACCATACCACATCGCTAGGTAAGTTAAAATTCAGGCAATGATGGGTAAGACACATAGGCACACCAGATGAAAACTGTAATGCGCCCCTTTATCAGTTCTGGAGCCTTGGTTCACAAAATCATTTATCATCATGAAATATTTTTAGTTTGTGTTCATTTCAATTCAAGCATCAATTAAATGTCTTTAATATATATATGCACAGAATGTTGCACCACTTTGAGTGTGGGATCACGTGTTTTCTGCAGCTCATTATCACACATCATCAATGCCTACGTTTGGTGTTAGCAATGTTAGAGTTGCTAAAGGCAATAAAACTATGATACCAATTAACATCCATTTTAAAACAATATATTTGGCAATCAAGCCAGTAAAGGTTTGAAGCAGTCTGTAAATGTAAAGTCTTTGTCAGCCTGTAGTGTAATGTATTTGCAAGGATAAAGTCATATTATACATTCTCATTCAGGCAAAAATATGTAATAACTTTTGGTCTTGTACACGCATATAACATCTCACTAATTTACCTATAATGGTTTGCTCCACTTCCTGAGCTTACCTATGCAAATTAGCACAATGGGCTCACCCACTGCAGCCTTCAAACACATCTCACTAGCTACTGTCATCCAATTAAGTAATATGTGAAATGGTGGTTTATAATTGACCTCTTTTTCTGTAATTGCTACTATTTAAACTACCCAAGGGATAGTTTTACATCAGCTACAATCATGAATGTTTACCGTTTATACATGATAAATGTAATGGGCATATGCTAAAATGTAGGGTTTTTTTTATGTTTTTAATTTTTTTAAGATTACTTAAAATTGTGTTTTCTCGAAGGGGTTTGGGAGTAAAAATCTTAATTTTAGCAGGACACAAGATGCTTTAATCTGATTAAAATCAGATCTCAATTTCATGAAGGACAATGGTTTTCTGATTTCGATCACCGGGGTTCGTATCAGTGCTTATAATTTAATTATCAGTAATACATGTAGTATAAGTATTATTTTATGCTAACGTATGACTGACAGTTCAATTGTAACCAACGATATCAGCCCCTGCGATTTAGATTGCACCGTGTCATGGCAGGTATGTAAACATCTTGAAAATACATTTACACATTTCATCAGCATGATCAAAGCTTCTTCAGGCAAATGTTATTTTCGAAAAGCCTAACAGGCACATCACTTAGAATACAGGATGGGCCTGATCTAAAATTAGAGGGGCCCCGGGCGTCGGACTATCAGATTTTTTTAGCACTGAAAAGGCTGGTAGATAATGAGTGAATAATTCATAGGAAATAGGAATAATTAGAATAAAATTGCTGGTAGATATTGAGTGAATACCCAGGTTAAATAACTACAAGATACAGAACAAAAATTCCACAGTGTAGCTCTTTTTTTTGGAAAACCAGATATTCAAACAAATGTTTTCATGAGTTACTTGAGCACCTGATTATTACAATAATGTTAGTGTCTAAGGATTATTACAATAATGTTAGTGTCTAAGGATTATTACAATAATGTTAGTGTCTAAGGATCTTAGTGCAGTGCTGACAATGTTAAGTTAAAACTGTCAAAGCAAATAAGAATACCTGATTTTTAGTTCTTTTAGTACATTAAACACTATGTACTAGTTCCTTTGTCCCATTAAAATTATGTGTGCCCTCAAAATTTTGGGGATGGGGAGAGACTGTTCCCTTCCCTTGGGGTCAGAGATGCATTTATTATAGGCTAAAAAAGAGGCCTAAGTGGTGATACTGCTAAGCTGGCTTACATAATAGTTAAGCATTTCAATTTCACCAATGCAGGCTTAGGTAGAGTTGTATAAATACAACCTATGTTTACTTTATATCATGTGGATCTTACCCATTTTGCAAGATTCTTATAAAATTTCTATCTAAAGATAAATTCATAATTAATATGCAGTGTCTCTCATTAATTGATCAAAGCAATCCAAGATCTTGATGACATCAACCTATTTAACAAGATCTTAATGATATAAGTATATAATTAAAATCTTATAAAAAAAATACGATCAGAAATTTGGACTCTAATGTGGTAAAAGTCAACCAATCAGATGAAAAATTATCGGACCAAAAGCGTAAATCTGGTTCATTGCAAGCTTGACTAAAACTCAGATTGGAAATATGACTTTCAGACTGATAACAGGCTTACTCAGTAAGATCACCTCATTATTATGCATGCATCTCATGAAATACTGAACTTGTACATGATCTTGATAATATAAGCATGTATTCGCTGTGTGGTCAAAACTGGATCAGAAATTTTACCTACTCTGGTAACAAGATTAGTCAATTTGATGCATGAATATCTCATTCAAATGCATGCAGCCATATTCATTATCAAATACATCCAAGGTCATTATGATGTAAGCCGATACTTCATTAATCTTGATTAAAACTGATCAGAAATATAGCTACCAGACAGGTAACAAGTTTACTCCAACTTGTCCAAGATCTTGATGAAATAAATATATTCCCAGTTTGATCAAAATCAAACTTCCAAGATCTTGATGAAATTAGCATATTCCCAGTTATCAAAATTAAACTTTTCCAAGATCTTTGATAAAATAAATATATTCCCAGGTTTATCAAAATCAAACTTGTGCAAGATGTTGATGATATAAGCATATTCCCAGTTTTATCAAAATTGGATTGGAAATTTTGGCCTCCAGATTAGTAAGAAGCTAAACCTGTAAGATGCAAGATCATCTCAATAAAGTACAGTATCTCACTCATTATTAAACTTGCTTGAGATCTTCGTAATATAAGCATATATTACAAGGCTGATCAAATTCAGATCAGAAATAAAGCCACTAGAATGTTAACTTGGTCAGTCAATCGGATACAACATCACCACAATTAACATGTTATAAAATTCCATACTGCAAGTCCAATTAAATTTGGATCACGAAAATGTACCTGAGAGTGGTAATAAGCAATTGTTGATGGACAGAAAATAGATCCAGGCCATATCATAAGCTCACTTGGTCTTATGATTAGATGAACTAACAGAAACATTCAAACTTAAACGTGCCATATTAGTGTTTCAGTTTGTGTAATTAAAATTCAGACTCCAACTGCGTCAAATGAAACAAATATTCCTGTGATTTCTTGTAAATTTACATCAATAAATATCTGAATATAACAAACTGCTAAAACTTTTATCTCTATGTATATATCTGTGCAAGCAATGTCATGATAAATTTGAAACTTTCAATTTTTCCCCAAAGCACCATAGATGATTCATCAAAACCACTCAAGATATTGTTATCACTAGTTGGAGATGATCCCACTGTCAACATTGGATTCCTAAACATAAATATTGCAAAGCAGTCAAAACATGGGATCCTGCATGACACTGCAGTGTAGTTTAAGTCCTTAAAAGACATTGTTGGATACCTATTTTTCCTAGACTGTGATTGAGGAAGATGAGCCCAAAAGTATATATTTTTCTCAATTAATTCACAAATAGGTTCCATTCAGGTCTGGAAGATGGGTAATTAGATGGTATGGAGGTAGATGCATGTAGGCAAGGTGATAGGTGCTGATAGTTTCAGACCTAGGTTCAGTTCCCAGTGGGCACAAATAAAACTCTTCAACAAGTATGATAATATCCTCTCTCTCTCTCTCTCTCTCTCTCTCTCTCTCTCTCTCTCTCTCTCTATATATATATATATATATATATATATATATATATATATATATATATTCAAAACTAATTTTTGTGAAAAGAAAACTCCCAACTTCAGAAAACTTCACTAATCTCCACCTTCTATTACTAAAACAGAAATCTTATTAATTCTTCCACTTTCAATGAAATTATGTAAGTTTAGAGTCCTCATTACATTTTAATCAATTCTTGTCATTTAAAATTTTTGTAGATATAGAAAAACCAACTTACGAGTCTCCATATGATACACCAAGACCGATGTGACAGTCAATGTATCCCCCAGCAATGACTGCTCCTTCATAATTCTCTCGCAAAGTGTTGCCAACTTGTGGAGGACAACGGGGGTCATCACAAAAAAAGAGAATAGTTTTTACTGCCTTTTCTTTTGGGATGAATGTAGTTATATTTTCCTCAGCAATATTTGCACTTACTGTGAGAATGTCGACTCCTTCAATGTGAGGAATAGATAATAAAGATATAAACTTTTCGCCTTCAACTTCCTGAATTGTTTCCAAATTTGAGCTGGTTCCTGAAAAATATATCCAAATAAATTTGAAACTTGTGCAAACATTGTTTCCAATGAATGCTTGAAAATTCATCAAGATGTTATCTGAAAAACAAAGATAAAACGAGTTACTGATTTTTGTGTTTTTTCCAATTCTGGTTATTACGAGTACTTGAAAAGAAAACAAGTGGTTCACAGAACCTGTATGTGTCCACTTAAGTCCATGCGATAATATATCCATTCCCCCATCCAATATATGTCTTGCACAAACTTAACACAAAACTTCAGCATTGACAATGACATCTGACAAAAAAATTAAAAACAAACTTTATTTTTGATGACTAAAGCGTAAATAAGACACCAATGTCTCACCATGGTTATGCAGGCGGTACACAATCCACACATTGTTTAGATTAAGCACAACATGTGTAATAACATTAAAATGACACTTTTGTAGGATGTGCGAGAATGCAACACTTTCTCTTTTATAATATTAACAATGCTCCTCATTACTGCATGGTTGTAGTACTTATGACGAGAATCAGAGGGTAAGTTATTTGAATAAGCAGTGGTAAGAAAAACGTTCATTTTATGATAAAATTCCACCAATTTTGACACACTTTAAACATGTACAAGAATAAAGATACATGTATGAGAAAGTGTTTCTAAATTTCCATCAGAGTTCACTTGGGTTCTTAAATATGTTATAAACTGACAACTGTTTATGCTGCCTGTGCATTATCATCAAAAAGATATGAAAACCAAGAAACAAGAGGCCAAGATGTCCTGATATTGTTCACCTGATTACATAACATTTGACCATTGCACAAAGCAGGCTGAGGAACTAGTGTAGGAACGTATCTACACTGTATCCCAAGCTTTATATCATGTTCATTTTATTATTTTACTCTGTGGTTCTAAAGATTCTTTGTAAAGACGATGACACAATTTATATACATAGTCTCTCGGTCACAATCAAAGTCATCCAAACTCTTGCTGATAATAAACCCAACAGATCAGAAAATTATTGCCGTCACAGGTGGTAAGAAGCCCAATCAATCAGATCCAAGAAAACCTCATTAATATGCATCAATCTCACTCATTACCGAAATAGAGATCTTGGAAATAGTGGCGTATATTCCAAGTTTTATCAAAATTGGAAAACAAATATGGTTTCTAGAGTAGTACCAAGGTCAACAAATCAAATGCAAGATTACATTTCAATATGTGTGGAGATTATTCATTATCAAAGCCATCCAAGATCTTGATAATGTTAGCCAGTATTTCAAATCTTATCAAAACTGGATCAGAAATGCCGCTTCTAGATGGTAACAAGCCCAGATATCTGAAAGGATAACCTCATTATTATGCATGTATCTCACCAATTTATAAAAGATCTTGAGGATATAAAAATATGTCTCATAAAAATTGTTGTTAATGCATACAATTAAAGCAGACACGTTCAACAAATACTCACAAATGACCTGTACAATTGATATATGGATCTATCAATAGATATGACACATGTATGGAATTAATATATCAACAAGTATGATTAACGTATCGTTCATCAACAAGCATAATGCTGTTACATACAGTGACACTGATATATATATATATATATATATATATATATATATATATATATATATATATATATATATATATATATATATATATATGACTGTCACACTAGACTCCAATTCCACAGCTCCTGACAAATGCTTAAAGAATCTAATGCGGTCCACTCCTCCCAGCCTGCCAAAAGTTCCCTCAAGAACCTTTATATCCCTCAGAGTAAAAAGTAATTCAGACACTCCCTTGTTTTTTCAACCTTACCGCACTCAACACCATTAATGTAATTCAGTCCCACTGGCTAAATGTTTTTAATCTATGACCAAAGAGATTCATACTACATATGACAAAAGGGATTTTTAGTGTGGGGGAAAAAGTAAAATATATAGCAGTACCAAATATTAGGTTTCTAACTAGTAATATGTCGGGTGTGTGAATATGGGAATTTCAGAGACAGATGTGAGGGAAGCAATGATAAATCTGGGTAACTAGGTCAGCATCATAGAAACTAATGTAAGTTGGGTGTGAGAACATATCAATAGCAGTCAAGTGTTTGAGTTTTAGGAAGGCTTTGATAAATCTGGGTAAATAGGTCAGCATCACGACATAGCTGGATAACTGGGTCATATTCCTGCTGTTTCAGCACCATTTAGTTACGGTATGATCTGGGGGGAAGGGAGCTGTCATTCATCTTGTAATGGTTTGCCAATCATATTCTGAATGTGGGGAAAGGGTGTGGGATTAGGATATGTGTATATAGATAGATACAAGATATAGAGAGGGGTAGAAAGCAGAAGCAGAAGGGCAGAAAGCAGAAAGAAAAGCAGAAGGCAGAAGGGCAGAAAGCAGAAAAAAAGCAGAAAGAGAGCAGAGAAAGAAAAAGGGACAGTAGAGATAAGATGTAGTTGGAAATAAGAATCAGACAGAGTTGTACAAGATGGGGAATTAAGAGAAAGGATACCGAATAGACATAATGGTGTGATAGATAGATATTCTGAGTGGACAAATATAGTGAGAAACAATGTAGATAAACATTAGTATAGAATTTAGAGAGGTTGACAGAACATAGTATGTATATTGGATATAAACAGTAGATTACAATATGACTTAGTGTTTTGATTAGTATACCACTGGTCCCCGCCTCACCCCAAAGTCAGCAGAAAGACCCAATAGGTCAGACCGAACACACCTAACGGGTCAGACATCCATCAGTTTTACTATACTTGAATTTCTTTTCGAACCCTTTGTCTGTTAGTTAATATCTCTCAAGCATTGCCTCTCTTAGGGCACCATAATCCGACGCATACGATCACCATTGCGAACGATACAAATACACATAGAACATCTTATTCTTTTGTGTCAAGATGAAGTGAACAATCATCGCCACCTTCAAGTGAGGGTAATTAAGGGTCCAAGTTAGAATCATGTTCTCCATCTTTCTTAACTTGTAATAACGTGTAATAATTTGATTAGTGCTCTCATTCCAAATTCCTGTCTTCTGTTGTTTTTTTTCTTTCTAACTTTGGTTTTCTTTTCCATCTCTATCTTCCTTTTGTCTAATTCTCTTACCTGTTCCATTCTTTCATTTCCCACCCTATTCTTTCCTTTTCAGCCTGAGTTTCTGATTTTATCTTCACCTTCTCCACCTGCTTTTCAAATTCTATCTTCTACTCAAATGTTACCTTTCTTTCCTCAAATTTCCTTCTTTCCTGTTCTGATCCACGAAATCGTTAAGTGATGATCAATACTGCTGATAAGATCAACAATCTCAAGTGCATAATTATGGAAACAACATGCAAATCAACCATATCTTTCTTCTCTGGCGGCAAAATAATAAAGGCTGAAAAAATGTATATACTTCTGAGCAGCAGAGAGGGTGAACAGACCATTTTGCCGGAAATATTATTTACAAAAACTAAAGGTTCCTACAGAAATGAAAAATAAGGTTAATAACGTCAAACCGAAGCCTCTAACCGAGCACATTTTGTTACTACGGGAAACAGACCGCGTTAACGAAATCTTATGGGTTAGCTCGTTTTCGTTACTCGTTCATTGACGTGTATTTTCCAACGTCATATGCGACTCTTTTACATCTAGGTTACGTATGCGTGGTCGTTTCACCCTCTCTGCTGCTGTAATTAACCAAATATTTTATCGAGACCTATACGATACCTAGACCTAGGATCATGTAAATTTATTGTGATAAATCCGTGTGGGGTAGCTTGTGCTTTGAAAAGAAATTTTAAAACTTGATCACGTCCATATCCCCTGAACACCAAGTTTGATGAATATTTCGCAACGTACGTTTATCGACTACATTAAACACAACTAAAATATTGCAGTTATCTCTGATTACTTTAGGTATTTGTGTATATAGCTGGCTAACATAAATCACGTCTGTATTTTTATGTCTACCTCGAGAAAATATCCGAGCTGGATTTGACTGTTTGTCCAGCATCACATCATCATATACTACGAGATTATTAATAAATCCATCGAGGTCATCTACAGATGGGGCTTCATCAATATTGGTGATAAAATCAATAATATCATCACCGTCCTCGTCCACCTGACTCGTCAAGGACTTTGCATTTTCAGCAAAATCTTTAAGTACTTCATAACACCGCTGACCATCTACAGATGGCGCTACTAAATATAACTTATCCCACTTGAACCATCTCATTATCAAACTGAGTAATAATTGTGTTTTACCAAACCCAGATGGCCCAATTATTATCATCCTGATAGAATATGGCAATGCTGGATGATGCTTGACTGGCTCCTGCTTTCATGTCGCTAAGTCAAATATATCCGACATAATCATAAATAATATGAATCTATATTGTGTTCAATGCAAGGTACCCACCCCCACCGTTGGTGGGACCAGTGGATTAACAACGATAATAACATAAAATAAACAGCGTGCACTGACAGGCAAGTGTGAAAAATGTGGTATGCGCAAATACAGATTTATTCCCTTTGACAAGTCAAGGAACACAGGAGGTGATATCGCTACTTAGTTGTGGAAAATTACCAGGGATTCCGTGGGCGAAATATCCCGGAGAAAAACATTTACCCGGATACAATTATTGTGGTCCTGGAATCAGACTTGATATCCGACTTGATGAACGAGAGCAGCCAAAACCAGCAGAATATCCAATAAATAAGATTGATCAAGCGTGTCATGTTCATGATGTCGCGTATAAAAGCAAGGATTTACAACAACGGCATCTCGCAGATGTGAATTTGATTCATGCGTTAAATTCTATAACTGATAAATCTCTCAGAGAAGAACTTGCTAGTCTTTTAGTAAAATCCGCGATGAAGGGTAAACTAATGCTAGGGTCTGGTAATTAATCATATAACTATTATGATGGAATCGGTTTATAATAGCCCAAGAGGATATAGAGGCAGAGCAGCGATTAGTAAAACTTGCTGAAGCAGCAAAAGTCTCACGTGTTGTTGCTGCAAATTCGTTGGCACGACAGGCAATATGGCAAATCTATCTACGTCCACCTAAAAACATTCAATATGCACATTTTGATGTCAGCGCTCCCAATGAAGTTCATGAAGCAAATATTTTGTTTTTACCACACGATACCATTAAAATTGGTAGACGTCAATCACGCACATACAAATACGCGTTAACTGTCGTTGACATTGCAAGTAGATATAAAGAAGCAGAACCATTATCAACAAAAACAGCAACTGAAGTCGCATCTGCGTTTGAACGAATTTATCAACGATGTGGTCTACGATGGCCACAGTTGCTACAAGTTGATTCTGGCAAAGAATTTCTTGGTGAGTATCATCGTTGATGAAAAAACATGATGTTAAAATCATCCGAGGACATACCGCAATTCATCGCGATCAGGCAATAGGTGAAAGATTTAATCGAACACTCGCTGAGCGGTTATTTGGATATCAGTATGCGAAGGAAATAGTTCAAAAAGATAAAAGATCTCGTGAATGGGTTGCAAAATTACCAAGTGTGATAGCTGCGTTAAATAATGAAATTACTCGTTCAATTTCTATGAAACTAATTAATGCGATTACAAAGAAACATATGCCAATAAAACGACATGACTCTCTCTCTCAACCAGCACTAGGTAATGTGACTGTGAGGCATTTATATGAACCTGGTGAACTTGAAGGGGGTAAAAAAAGAGCAACTGATCCTATCTGGAGTGTGACTACACATAAAATTTCTAGAGTGGTTAGATCCACGGGTAGACCTGCAATCTACAGACTGGATTCAAATGCTCCTCAACGTGGATTTGTACGTGAACAATTACAAGTAATTCCTAAAGACACACAATTACCACCGCGTTCACTTTTGTAAATTGGCACCCCTACGTCGATTACTCTCAAGACAGGTCAACATCACATTCTCGCGTGTGTGACCGATACTACTATTAATTCTATCAACGGTAAATTGTCTTGGATTATTATTCGAATACTCCCACAGCATATTACAGTTACAACTTGCACATTGATTATTCTGTCGTTGTTTTAGTGTTATAATAAATTCAGCGTCGATATCAAAGTCGCGATTATTTTTTTGTCACATTGCTTATAACCAGATAGTTTTTTCTTTACTACATCATCGCCATTGCTACCAATGGTTTCCTGAGTTGGATTATTATTTTCTGTTAAGCCTACGACAACCCTCCGCAGTTGAGATATTCTTCTGACTCGACACACTGCGAGATAAACTAAATTTGACCGTTCGATTCGATCATCGACAATCCAGATGTTTGATCAGAAATAGTCAATCCTTGTGACGAGTGAATCGTTATAGCGTATCCTAATTTCCACGGTGATTTGTCCATGCTCAACGCGCTCTCAACAACAACAACAACCAAAACAGTATCATTTAATACAAGGGTTTGTTTTTCATTAATTCCTGAAATATCAACTTCAATATTCTGTCGTCGAGTATCTGCTTGGCGATAACACAATGGTACAGTGTTACGTGTAGGCTCGTACAATAATAAAAAGAGAAAAGAACGAAGACAACAAGCTTTGTATATTTTATCAAAATAATTTATTTCCCTAGAAAACAATGTAAAAATTGGTAAATAGGACTTACGGTTTGTGAATATAATCCAAAATTTAATCCTAAGAATGAAAAATACAAGTCCTATCACTAAATAGTTCTATTAGAATCCAAGTTCGAATTCGACGACGTTCCAATATGGAAGGCGATGACGTCAGATGTGGTCCTTGTACAAAATATCAACAATTCATTCCTCAATTGAATCACAGTTTATGTTTCCGAATAATTCCAGAATAAATTTTCACTGAATTTCTTTCTCCCAGAATTTATAAAACAATACACTCGTTTGGTTTTCTAGAGAATAAATTATTAAATTCCAAACACAAATGAATTTCAAAAACAATCTGGTTTCAACAAAAAAATAACCTATCCGGCCTTCTAGGTAGCAAGAATACAACTGACTGACGAGAGCTCAGAAAGGGTTATATATTCACCCGAATTATCATCCCGTTCTCGCGAGATAGATTACGTGGTCTCATAACACTTGAAACACGCAATAAGAAAAATGCCATTCGTCACGTAGGAAGAACCCTTATCTACTATCACTCTGAAATAAATATAAAAATAAAACATTGTTTATTTAGACTAGACGAAATGACCTTGGTAATAGCCAATCGTTTTCGCGTAGCGATTACACTACCGCGGACCAAGGCAAAATAAAAATATTGCTAATGTAATACGTTTTACGTCTTAGATAAACAGAATTACTAAAAAAGAATTTCGAATCCCTGCAATAATCATTACAATAAAATATAATGAAACAAAAATAAAATAAAAAAGCATTTTAAAACTAACACAGAAGCAATTTAATTACATATACGTAACATACAGGTAAATTTGAAAAGTTTTCTTGATGTAATAGAAATAGTTTCTCTTGCGTGTATCATGAATTATTTTTCTACTCGCAACTATTAAATTATATGCTCTCCACAAATTCCAAAAATCATTCACAGGAGTTTCTGAAATTACTTCACGCATTATCTCACATTGTATTTGATCTGGCTGCAGTCTGATTCATTTTTTTAATTCTTTCAGGGTATCATCAATAGCTGTATAATCATCAGTTATCTCCTCATAATAATCCACAAATGATTTTAACCATTTGTGCGGAGACTGTCCAACAAAAAGTGGCGGTTGACCATGATCGCCGCACATTATCACAGCAGTATTCTTTGACAAGAACCAATCAAGAAACATTTTTAATGTTTCTAACGACACCGTACAAATTTAATCCCAGATAATAATCCGGGGTATATATTTTTCACCCATTCGCTCAGGTGTCCACGTATCTCCGCACCATCTAAAAAAACCATGATACGTGCGTGATTTTAGTCCTCGTTCACTTATTTCTCTGGCTAGTCTGTGCGTAGGTGTCAGCACAATCATATCAAACTTTCTAAATAATTCAATCGCGCATGTTGTTTTTCCAGAACCTCCAGGTTCATTGAGATAAACGGTTTTATGTCTGGCCACAGGATCATATACAGATGGTGTTGATGATTTTAATATTTGATTGTCATTGCTGTAATATATTTCCTTGATTTCAACGTCTGCAGATTCGGAATAGTCAAGTATATTTTCTTGTTTTATTCTCCATGATCCCCATTCGTCTTTGCCGAGTAGCGGTTTTCGCAAATCTAGACATTTTTTATTTATATAAAATGAATCCGTGGCAACTCTGACCGTGTAACGAGGGAATCCGTTTATCATCGATAATAAATTTATCGAAACGTAAGCGAGCATCGAAGATCTTAAATAAGTAAATTGCGGTGACTCACCATCAGTATAGCTCACGATTGTACCTAATTTAGTTCCGTCTGATAAATAAGCATTACTCCTACTTATAAATGTGTTTTTTTCCGTTGTATCAGCAATTATAAAATCGAGTTCAGCATCGTCTATAATTAATCTTGTACACATTCGTTTATGATCATATGATCCTCCTTGAGGAAATTACCAATTATATTTCTAGCAAGATCTTTTGCAACTTTATTTTCATAATCAATCATATCAGGATTTTCATCACCTGACTCTGTCAGGGAATATTTGTTTTCCTGTGGTAACCAAACTTGTTTCTGTGGACGATACGATATAATGGCTTCATTTACTCTCAACGACACCAAAATTACAGTATCAAGCCCAATATTTTTCTGAGAAATGTGTTCCAAACCAAACATAAATAATCGGATGCAGAATTTCCACAAACTCGAATGACTCTATACAAGCAAATCCAGTTAAGTCAAAATTTGGTAAGAGTCCGTTTATCGCAACTATGGTCATCTCGTGTGTGGGATGTCCGAATCGTTCAAAATATCCAGAACACTCTCCGTATCCAAGAAAACTTCCAGGATAACACGCTACCATATCAACCGATATAACGTCAACGTAGTCGTATTTAGTATTCCATAATCCGCCGTGTCCATATTCGACACAACTGTGCTGGATATCTTCAACAAATTCCAATCGTGTCGGTTTCCATGAGTAGTAGGGAAAAAGGCCGCTAGTAAACCAACTCCATACCCACTTCATCTGGTTTACTTTTACAAGCTTTATTTTCCAATTCTGAGGCTTCCATCTTAATTTTTACCATCCAACCCCATGTAAGCGACTCCTATGTCACCACCAGAATAATCTTAAGTATTTTTTCACATTTCCTAAAGAAATATTTTTTCTAGAAGCTTGTAAACGACTGTAGGACTCTTTCTCCAGATCTAGATGAGTGCAACTATGTTTCGGCGGCCTTTTTCCCTACTACTATAAAATTGATCATAGCAGAAAAAATAATTATTGGTAATATAATATTTTAAATCAATAAGTTAAGGTTGTCTTGTTTTATAATGACCTAACGCTAGTGTATTAATATCATTCTCACGCCACCGCTTATCATCAAAGTTAATTAAACCCTGCTTGATAACCCTATCCGTCTTTATTTGATGATTATACGATCGGAATGAGGTCATCTCAGCAGAGTGCTTCTCATTATTAAATAAAACATTTTTATAATCATCAAATGTTATATTATTCTTGACAACACATTTCTTTACCCCTTTTGCTTTTTAGATTCTTTACCATCGTCTATTCTAACAGCATACATTTTCGACCTTAATCCGATAAACTCTGCTACTGGCTTGAAACAGAATTCATCTTTCATTTTACCCATAACCTTTTTGTTAACTGGATCATGAAATTTATTATTGCTAGGAACGTCTGACAGATCGAATTCATCCTTATAGTTATAGATATCCTGATAAACATCTTCTGTGAATATTTCATAAACCAATGAGTCGGTATCTGTAAATAATAAATTCGACTGAGGCCAGATTTTCTTAACGAAATCATAATGAAAATTATACATCAACCACTTCGAGGTTTCTAATACTGTAGAGCCAACAAAGATAGGTTTATTAAGTACCAGACTGGATTTATGCTTTTTGACCATAACAAGATCTTTAGAGATCGTGATACTATTAACAAACTTCTCCGATGCTACTAATTTACTCTACCGTTTCTGGCTATTAACAATTTCAATGTCGACTCTATTACTTATATTCTCCATAGTCTTACCGAATACAGAGTTATTCATGAGCTTGAAGAAATCCTTTTCAAAATCTGTTTTTGCTTTTGTCCGTCTATCGTTATTGAATTTAATATATTCTGCCATCCAGAGAGATTGTTCAATCATCAACACTCGGTGAATTTTAGTTACCCTTAATCCGTTATCGACTGCTTGCTTGAGATTTCGGTAATGGCAGACGTAATTATGTTTATTCATCAAATTCGGTACTAGTTTCTCAATCGCGCATGGCTTTCCAATACGGTTCTACCATTGCGCGGCTGATAAGAGCGAATCAGGTATAATCATCTTCTCCGGCAGAAACGGATAGTCATTATGTTTATCATGTAATTCTACAGGATATTCTACGTCAGCTTCAACATAAAAAGTGAATCTAGATTTTGTTAGGTCTACAGTTAAATTATTAGTATACTCGAGAAATTTTGCTGGAGTTACCCAACCAACACAACGAAACGGCATTGGTTCACAAATCGCCCATGAATATAACGCGTTCTTATCCAAATAAATAATGTAGCAAGAAGGTTTATTAGGATCATACTGCTTCAAGTATTTATTATTTGCTATTGCATGTTTCTTGCTTATTACACTAATACCACCTCTGATAGATTTTTCAATAAATAAATACATGTCGATGTTGTTCTCAGTAATTAATTCAGTCTTCGCTTTTGTTATTTTGTAAAGAGAATCCCTCGCTAGTCCTGGTGTTGAGAAATACCAACCAGGATCTAATCCATAATAATTAATACTGGTTAGACGGAAACTTCTAAAAATATCGTCAAGCAGAAGAACATCTTGAATAAGATAAAGATCTAGGTAATCGCCTATTATCCAACATCCAAATTTATTCCAAACCTCAAGAGCATGATTATAATCCTTATCTGATATATTTTCATTATTTAACGATGAGTAGAACTGATCCTTACTCGGTAAGGATTTTTCATTGAGCTTTTCAAAGCTATTGATCTATTCATATGGAAAGATGCCTTTCTCCTTCATTAATTTTACATTATCGTCAAAGTAACCTTCTAGAGAGGGAAACTCACTACAACTCTTCGCAAGAGCATCTAACGAACTTGCCATGAATTGTATACTATCAATAAAACGTAAGCTACCAACAGTCAACGACATTATTTTTTCAGAATTAGTAGGAATACAATCAATCTTTCGGTCATTACAAAGCTTAATAATATCAGGATGTCCGAGAGTCTTCACAATAAAATGTCCATCATAACCACGGAAATTATGAGCAATACAAGGAATAAATGTTTTAGCGTGGAATTTGATATTACAACTATTATGAGCTGCTCCTCTATAACGTCCTGTAATATGACAGTGGTCGTGAACTTTACTGAGTGCTGCGAGATTTTCTGCTGGAAACGTGCGCTCACAAATGTGACAGTTAACCGCTGTATCATACTCATTTTGTTGTTCTGGAGTTAATGGAATCATCGATGTTACTTTACTGAGCTTGTTCATAATTTTAGCTGCTTCTACAAACAGATTTTTTAACAACCAGACTGAAGGATCTTCTTCTTGCATACATTTACGTCGATATAATCTAACAGGCTCTGACAGCGTTGGATCTATTATACAACTAACCTTATATGCTACAGCTACTGGTATATGTTCATTTACATGTGTTGTCAGTCTAGATCCAGCAGTGCTGATATTATCATCAACAGGCAGCAAAATTGATTCAAAATCGTATGTTATAGTAAAAGGAATAATGAATTTCTTCTTATAGTTCGTGAAACAAATTATTTTATCAATCTCCTTCGGTAAAGTTGTTTTTTGATCATAAACACAGTATTTCAAATGCTCCTGTAATAGTTTATCATGTGGTTCTTCATTATTTTTCTTAAATCCGTGAAGGCATTTATAACAGAAATAGACCTTATGTTGATTATTACTATATTGATTTTTAACCAGTCCGCTAAAATTCTTAATCCAACTAAAATGTTTCTTATACCGAAGCAGATTTATTGTATTAGGCCCAGCTAGCGGAGATATTCTCAACGGAAATATTTTCTTAGCATCATCAACACCATAAACATTAATACCGTGGGGAATTAGTTCCTGATTCTGATTTTCTATTTTACCTATTTGTTGAACTGGTGTTGGGAAATTTATACCTCTTAAATCTAATCTATCAATATAATTCTCATAGTTACTGGTTCGAATAGCATGATCAGCTACAGGAAATAGTGCTGCTAAAATACTCCACATAATGCATTTATTATCGTTACTGACGACATTAACACAACAATGAGTCTTTTTAATCTTATCTGGTAACTCAATGAATTTACCAGCTTGGAGCGGATTGTATTTATGAACATCAATTACTAGTTCAATAATTCTATCAAATACCCAACCCGATCCTTTTTCAGTAAATTCATCTAGCTGTTTATCATAGTTCTGAACTATTTTATCAACGAGATCATCTATATCATAATCAGGTTCATTATGTTGTAATTCAAGATCTTTTTCTTTCAGATTTTGCATTATACCAACAGCGACATTTCTACATCATCATTTTTAAATATTACAAACGGCTTTGATTCTATATAAGGATCTGACAGTTCTTCATGGACAGGACGTCTCAACAGAGCGTGGATTTTAACAATAATTTTAACAGTTCCATCTTCATGTTGAATATACCTAATAACATCATTAATTATTTTATTCAGCGGTCTTGATTGATCATTAATACGAATCCGATATGTTTTATTAAAACCGTCAAATGATGACTGAGTTAATTCTACGCTCAACTTAGTTCTATCCTCATAGATTTTCTTTACATCTGCTTCTAGCTTTTCAAGATCAGCATTGGATTTAGGATACTTTACATCCTTACCTGTGAGCGATTTATATTCGTTTATTAATCGTTTTACATCCTCATAACGGGTTTTCTTAGTCGGTTTACCAAGACCCTTATGAGCTTTTATTTCTTCAAGGACAGGTATACATATTATTTTCTGACGTTCTGTCTTCAATCTTTCAACTTCATTTTTAAGTTGTTCTAGATCATAATTAGATTTTGGGTACTTTATCGTTTTGCCTGAGAGAGATTTATACTCCTCTATTAGTCGTCTGACTAATACATCACGGTTCTTACGTGGATTTTGAAACATTATATAATTACTATTTACATAAAATTAATCTAATTAAAATATCTTGTTTTAAATATAAATATCATTTAAATATAAAATGATCTGCTTAATATAGTAATGCCATTTCCAATGGGACAGAACTATTGTAAATATTTCCCACAAGGAGCATATGAACTCTGTAACAAGCGTTGTTATGGCGAATACTGTGGTTATCATAAACAAAGATTGAAGAACGGATCAAAAGGACCAAAACCGTGCTTAAGCTGTGGAGTTGGAATACGAGAAAGATCTGATCTTTGTAGAAAGTGTGGCGGTAACAATTATCGATCAATCTTATACTATTACAAGACGAGATCACCAGAACGATCAATAAAAAAAAGAGAGACCACCAACGATTGAGGATTTTCTGTTGGTGATTTAAATTTTAATTATTATTTACTTAATATTATGGATGAGTTATTGCAGGAGATTGAGCGAAGGTACTGCGATTTGATGTATCTTTACCTCGAATCTAGAAAAGAACTATATGATAAGGATAATGAAATAAAGCGCTTAAAAATGCTTCTTTGCGAAAAATGTAAAATTAATGATTTAAATATATATAAATAATATAGTTAATTACAATATCTATGTTCCTGACTCTGTCAAGATCAAATCTAGCTCTATAAGGTTTATTTTTTTTTAATACATGACATATTATTACCACATTGAAATTAATTACCTGTTGTTTTTTTTCTTTTTTTCTTTTAAGCAATATAATAATAATGCCTAAAACAACATCATTATCATTGATTGATGAGCAGAGGATATTCAAACTAAGAAACAAGAAACCAGCAGGAACTATTGCAAAGGAATATAAAATAAGTACTGCAAAGGTTTATGAGATTTGGAAGAAGTGTGACATTATTGACATTGATCAATCTAACAATGAAGAAGATTGCTGATAAGGATATTATTATTGATGACCTAAGATCTAAAGTATTAAATTTGAAAGATAAAATTAGTGAATATCAATCTCAAATAGAAGAGTCTGATAATCTCATTGCTGATCAGAAGCATGAAATAAGGTCGCTGAGGACT
This sequence comes from Megalonaias nervosa, assembly GCA_016617855.1. NCBI lineage: Eukaryota > Metazoa > Mollusca > Bivalvia > Unionida > Unionidae > Megalonaias > Megalonaias nervosa. Next base: position 43,113 of record JAECUM010095278.1, on the reverse strand, counting down.
AAGATAGATAAACATGAAAAACAAATAAATACTATTACTGATCTTGAGGAGATTGTTGCTGAGCAGAATAATGAAATAAAGTCTCTGAGAAAGAAGATTAATGATTATGAATCACAGAAGAAATCTGAAGATAATTCTGCAAGTATTATTGCTGAACAAAAGAATGAAATAAAGTCGCTGAGAAAGAAGATCAGCGAGTATGAATCAAAGAAGAAATCTGAAGATAAATCTGAATTTATTATTATCAAGCAAAGGTATGAGATAGAGTCATTGAATAATACTTTAAAACATCTTAATGACAAACTTGACAGGAAAAAAATAAAGATTGACGAATTAATAAATAAAAATAATGAGCTTGAGAATAAAATTAATAAAGAAGCATTAAATAATGATTCTGAGCGTCCTCTTGGATATTTTGAAAGAGAAAGATTAAGAAAACAAAGATCAGTAGATGCATCAAGAAACCTTTTTTATAGTTTGTTTGGTAAATAAAATAACTGCTCTATCTGTTAACATCACCGTGGAGACCTCAGATTAGCGAATAACGACTTGCGGCCCCTGTTAGATATAATGATTAATCTGCCTCTATATTTCGTTATTAATTACGCGGTCTACCTCTTAATCGGCCACCAGTAATTTCTGTTTTATTATTATTGGTAGTCGTTTCGGCATTGCATAACATAAGATCATCAACAACTTTCTTGGCTTTGATTTCCTCTGTAGAATGAGGTCTTTCAAGAAGCGTTTCTATTTCTGTAATAGATTTACAAAGTAAGTTAAATCGAATATCAAATACTTTTGAAAATTCATCAACGATCTTTATTAATGAGAATTCTGTTAAATCAGTTACTTTACCGATAATTGGAATAATCTTATTATTAATGATTTTGAATGTCAGCTGAGAATCAGGCGGTGGCATAAAATACTTGTCACCGTTTGATCCTTGAATCAGAGCATCTTGAAAATAATTATCTTGTCCAGTGTGATTGTTAATGATATTAAGCGCGATCAGATCATTTACTGATACCATGGTATATATTATTGTTAGATTAAATTAATAACAGCTGGGTTAGATGGTACTCTGATTTGTAGCAGAAAAAATAATATTATCGGTAACTGAACCTTATAAACCTAGATTTGATCCTGACAAAGTCAGGGATAGACTATCAGAATATAAATATAGCGATCAACTATATTGTTTACATGTTTTTAAATCATTAATTTTACATTTTTCGCAAAGAAGCATTTTTAAGCGCTTTATTTCATTATCCTTATCATATAGTTCTTTTCTAGATTCGAGGTAAAGATACATCAAATCGCAGTACCTTCGCTCAATCTCCTGCAATAACTCATCCATAATATTAAGTAAATAATAATTAAAATTTAAATCACCAACAGAAAATCCTCAATCGTTGGTGGTCTCTCTTTTTTTATTGATCGTTCTGGTGATCTCGTCTTGTAATAGTATAAGATTGATCGATAATTGTTACCGCCACACTTTCTACAAAGATCAGATTTTCCTCGTATTCCAACTCCACAGCTTAAGCATGGTTTTGGTCCTTTTGTGCCTCTCTTGATCATTTGGTTATGTTGAGCGCAATATTCACCATAACAACGCTTGTTACAGAGTTCATATGCTCCTTGTGGGAAATATTTGCAATAGTTCTGTCCCATTGGAAATGGCATTGTTATATTATAAGCAGATCATTTTATGTTTAAATGTTATCTATATTTTAAGCAAATTAAATTTTAATTAGATTAATTTTATGTAAATATTATATATATAATGCAGAGAACGCGGTACACTCGTTCACAAACAGCTAAAAAGCTGATGAGTGAGTATCAATCTCTCTCTGGTAAATCAGTAAAGTATCCTAAATCCAATTATGATCTAGAACAACTAAAAAATGAGGTTGAAAGATTGAAGCAAGAGCGACAGAAAATAATATTTATACCTGTCCTTGAAGAAATAAAAGCTCATAAGGGACTTGGTAAACCAACTAAAAAAACCCGTGATGAGGAAATAAAACGACTAGTAGATGAATATAAATCACTTACAGGTAAAACAATAAAGTATCCCAAATCAAATGCTGAGCTAGAAGACCTGAAGGATGTGGTAAAGAAAATCTATGAGGATAGAACTAAGTTGAGTGTCGAGTTAACTCAGTCATCATTTAACGGTTTTAATAAAACATATCGGATTCGTATTAATGATCAATCAAGGCCGTTGAATGAAATAATTAATAATGCAATTAGGTACATCCAGCATGAAGATGGCACTGTTAAAATTATTGTTAAAATTCACGCTCTGTTAAAACGACCTGTTAACGAGGAGCTATCTGATCCGTATCTAGAATCAAAACCTTTTGTAATATTTAAAAATGATGATGTAGAAAATGTCACTGTTGGTATAATGCAAAATCTAAAAGAATTTTGAATTACGGCAGAATGAACCTGATTATGATATAGATGATCTCGTTGATAAAATAGTTCAAAATTATGATAGACAGCTAGATGAATTTACTGAAAAAGGATCAGGTTGGTATTTGATGGTATTATCGAACTGGTGATTGATTCTCATAAATATGATCCACTCCGAGCTGGTAAATTCATTGAGCTACCAGATAAGATTAAAAAGACTCATTGTTGTGTTAATGTCGTCAGTAACGATAATAAATGGATTATGTGGAGTATTTTAGCAGCATTATTTCCTGCAGCTGATCATGCTAATCGAACTAGTAATCATCAAAATCATATTAGTAGATTAGATCTATCTGGAATTAATTTTCCAACGGAGATCAATCAAATAGGTAAAATAGAAAATCAGAATCAGAAATTGATACCTCATGGCATTAATGTATACGGTGTAGATGATGCTCTGAAAATATTTCCGTTGAGAATATCTCCGCTAGCTGGCCCTAACACAATAAATCTACTACGGTATAAGAAACATTATTGTTGGATTAAGAATTTTAGCGGATTAGTTAAAAATCAGTATAATAATAAACAGCATAAGGTCTATTTCTGTTATAAATGTCTACACGGATTTTCAAAGCATGATAAAGAACCACATGATAAACTATTGCAGCACCATCTGAAATACTGTGTTTATGATCAAAAAAAAACTTTACCGAAGGAGATTAATAAAATACTTTGTTTCACGAACTATAAAAAGAAATTCGTTATTCCTTTTACTATAGCATATGATTTTGAATCAATATTACAGCCGATTAACAGTATCACTGCTGGATCTCGACTGACAATGCATGTGGATGAGCATGTGCCGGTAGCTGTAGCATATAAGGTTAGTTGTATAATAGATCCAACGCTGCCAGAGCCTGTTAGATTATATCGACGTAAAAGCGAACAAGAAGAAGATCCTGCAGTCTGGTTAATGAACAATCTGTTTGTAGAAGCAGCAAAGATAATGAATAAACTCAGTAAAGTAACGCCGATGATTCCACTAACGCTAGAATAGCAGAACGAATATGAAACAGCGGTAAATTGTCACATTTGTGAGCGCCCGTTTCCAACAGAGAACGTTATAGGGTATAATAAAGTCCATGATCACTGCCACCTTACTGGACGTTACAGAGGAGCAGCACATGATAAATGCAATATCAAATTTCACGCTACTAAGTTCATTCCTTGTATCGCTCACAATTTTCGTGGCTATGATGGACATTTTATTGTGAAGGCTCTCGGACATCCAGATAGTATCAAGCTTTGTAAAGATCGTAAGATCGATTGTATTCCAAATAATGCTGAAAAAATAATGTCGTTGACTGTTGGGTCGCTCCGATTTATCGACAGCGCACAGTTTATGGCGAGTTCGTTAAATGCTCTTGCGAAAAACTGCTCTGAATTTCCCTCTCTAGAAGGTTACTTCGATGATAATACAAAATTAATGAAGGAGAAAGGCATCTTTCCATATGAGAATATAAATAGTTTTGAAAAGCCCAATGAAAAATCCTTACCGAGTAAGGATCAATTCTACTCATCGTTAAATAATGAAAATATATCAGATAAGGATTATAATCATGCTCTTGAGGTTTGGAATAAATTTGGATGTTGGATAATAGGCGATTACCTAGATCTTTATCTTATTCAAGATGTTCTTCTGCTTGACGATATTTTTAGAAGTTTCCGTCTAACCAGTATTAATTATTATGGATTAGATCCTGGTTGGTATTTCTCAGCACCAGGACTAGCGAGGGATTCTCTTTACAAAATAACAAAAGCGAAGACTGAATTAATTACTGAGAACAACATCGACATGTATTTATTTATTGAAAAATCTATCAGAGGTGGTATTAGTGTAATAAGCAAGAAACATGCAATAGCAAATAATAAATACTTGAAGCAGTATGATCCTAATAAACCTTCTTGCTACATTATTTATTTGGATAAGAACGCGTTATATTCATGGGCGATTTGTGAACCAATGCCGTTTCGTTGTTGGTTGGGTAACTCCAGCAAAATTTCTCGAGTATACTAATAATTTAACTGTAGACCTAACAAAATCTAGATTCACTTTTTATGTTGAAGCTGACGTAGAATATCCTGCAGAATTACATGATAAACATAATGACTATCCGTTTCTGCCGGAGAAGATGATTATACCTGATTCGCTCTTATCAGCCGTGCAATGGTAGAACCGTATTGGAAAGCCATGCGCGATTGAGAAACTAGTACCGAATTTGATGAATAAACATAATTACGTCTGCCATTACCGAAATCTCAAGCAAGCAGTCGATAACGGATTAAGGGTAACTAAAATTCACCGAGTGTTGATGATTGAACAATCTCTCTGGATGGCAGAATATATTAAATTCAATAACGATAAACGAACAAAAGCAAAAACAGATTTTGAAAAGGATTTCTTCAAGCTCATGAATAACTCGGTATTCGGTAAGACTATGGAGAATATACGTAATAGAGTCGACATTGAAATTGTTAATAGCCAGAAACGGTATAGTAAATTAGTAGCATCGGAGAAGTTTGTTAATAGTATCACGATCTCTAAAGATCTTGTTATGGTCAAAAAGCATAAATCCAATCTGGTACTTAATAAACCTATCTTTGTTGGCTCTACAGTATTAGAAACCTCGAAGTGGTTGATGTATAATTTTCATTATGATTTCGTTAAGAAAATCTGGCCTCAGTCGAATTTATTATTTACAGATGCCGACTCATTGGTTTATGAAATATTCGCAGAAGATGTTTATCAGGATATCTATAACTATAAGGATGAATTCGATCTGTCAGACGTTCCTAGCAATAATAAATTTCATGATCCAGTTAACAAAAAGGTTATGGGTAAAATGAAAGATGAATTCTGTTTCAAGCCAGTAGCAGAGTTTATCGGATTAAGGTCGAAAATGTATGCTGTTAGAATAGACGATGGTAAAGAATCTAAAAAGCAAAAGGGGTAAAGAAATGTGTTGTCAAGAATAATATAACATTTGATGATTATAAAAATGTTTTATTTAATAATGAGAAGCACTCTGCTGAGATGACCTCATTCCGATCGTATAATCATCAAATAAAGACGGATAGGGTTATCAAGCAGGGTTTAATTAACTTTGATGATAAGCGGTGGTGTGAGAATGATATTAATACACTAGCGTTAGGTCACTATAAAACAAGACAACCTTAACTTATTGATTTAAAATATTATATTACCAATAATTATTTTTTCTGCTATGATCAATTTTATAGTAGTAGGGAAAAAGGCCGCCGAAACATAGTTGCACTCATCTAGATCTGGAGAAAGAGTCCTACAGTCGTTTACAAGTTTCTAGAAAAAATATTTCTTTAGGAAATGTGAAAAATTACTTAAGATTATTCTGGTGGTGACATAGGAGTCGCTTACATGGGGTTGGATGGTAAAAATTAAGATGGAAGCCTCAGAATTGGAAAATAAAGCTTGTAAAAGTAAACCAGATGAAGTGGGTATGGAGTTGGTTTACTAGCGGCCTTTTTCCCTACTACTCCATGAACTTTTCTCCTGAGCAGTGTGGGCAGCAACTGAAGGAACTGTAAAACAATTATTTAGTAATTCTTCAACCTTGACATCGTCGGGGTATATTCCGAGCAATATTTTTCATGTCGTCGTGGAGTGATTCTGCACGACAAATATCACCGCTAGGTCGTACAAACTAATCATAATTTACGGATTCTGAGCTTCGAAATAACCACACGGACACAGGGTCACTCTTATTGATATCGTTGATAAAATCAAATATATAATCGCTGTATAACTTAACTGCTCTATCTCGTGGAAATATTGCTAGCGCGGACGTCCATGCATGTGCATTATGATCAATAATTGTTATCGGAGCTCCTCTTGATGTATATTTCGACTTATACAAAATCTCTCCGGCTAGTGTCTTCACTGTTATTGGGAATTTTAATTTTTTTTCTAATTCAGCAACATCTTTAATTGACGCTCCGGTATCTTTAACTGTTTCTGCTCACGTATTTATTTTTTTACGTCTAGATCTCCGCGTACAGCTTTTGAGAAATGTTCTATAGCTCGCTCAGCTACGCAATTTAGCCTTGACTCTGTCAAGGACAATTTCATTGGTTTGAGATCATCAGCGCTGGGTTTATCATTTAGCCGATATATCGCATAAACAGCTGCAGTCACAGGATACTCTCGTTCATAATACGGTTTATCAATGCCAGTCAATGTTCCTGGTTTGGACATTTTATTTAACGTAAGAGTATTATTTCCGGTATGAAGTCGTACAGGGTCACGTTTATCACGGATAATCCAAGTGTCATCGTCTGTCTTGACGATAAATTTTACTCTAATAATATATCGCTGAATATTACTTTAGTAGATAATATTTCTTCCTCGTTCGTCATTCATTCTAATAGCGACAACATTCATGATTCTGAATGTTGACCACGTATGAGCTGCACCATCGTTGCGAAATTCTTTTTTGGCTTCACGGATACTGTCAGTTATATCCTCGTTCATCAGTGTTAAATCTTGCATCGAAAAACTAAATTTAGATTTCGGTAGTTTGTCAAGATCGAATCTTGCTCTGGAAGGTTTAATTGCGGATAATCTCTCAAATTCCACCATGCTATAATTAAGGCAAATATATGTTTAATTAAACTTTAATTATATATATAATGATACAAGCAAAGAATAAATGAGAATGGTTAATGTTCGGATTTTCATCTCCTTGTAATAAATCCTGCGTAAATGGATTCTGTAGCTACCACATGCAAAGATTTAGACGCTGAAGCCTAGGACCAAAACCGTGTTTACAATGCGGTGTTGGTGTACGAGGAGAAACTCAGTTGTGTGTGCATGCGATGGTAAAAAATACATAGAACTGAAACGATATTATGATAAAAAATATAACGCCCTGACATCGTCAGGTGAATCTTCCATAAAAACCACCGAAGACTATCTCGCCAGATTTTCAAAATAATCATTTAGACAAATAATATTATTATATAAATAAAGCAAAATGAATTTGTGAAACATCCCATCATCAAGAATTATGAGGCTTCTCGCGATGGTGTAATCAGGAACTGTCGATTAAAAAATAAACAGTCGATGCTGTTAGTAATACTGGTTATCTCAGGTTCTGTGCTGGGAATAAAATGTATTACTCATATAGATTCGTATTCGAATGTTATTTTGGAATCATCAAAGACGGATTTGTTATCGATCATATTGACGGCAATAAAATCCATAATCCATAATTCTTTAGGAAATTTACGAACTATTATACAGAGTCAGAATACTGCATATGGAAATACTGGGAGATGTAAAATGTTTGGAAAGAGGGTTATTAAGTTTGTAAATGCGGAGACATGCCAAGAAGAAATATTTCCTTCGATGAATAAAGCTGCTAAATATTTTGATATTCATACGTGTTCAATATAATGTGTTGCAAATAATATAATCAAATCAGCGTATTCAAAGAAATTTAAGCAAAGAATCACATTTCAGTAGGCTGCCATTTCTGAATAAAAGAAGAAAGTATTTTTTGAATTTTATTATAGTTGTCCTTGCTGAACTATTCAGATATAATTTCCCGTGCAGTAGAACGATTATTTGGTTAATCTGAAATTAATATATTAAACAAATAATTCTATATCTTCATAATGAAAGAAAAAATTACATTCCTCGAGGATAATGAATATTTCCGCATGGCCACGCGTCCTCCTCCTCGGAGTAAAGTTACCATAAAGAATATAGGCGGATTTAAAATAGCAAAAGTAACCGACCGAGATTGTGTGGGATTCTCTCAACGATTAAGATCTCTTATACCAACGTCTCGTGATGAATTAGCACGACGAAAACTGCAGAAGAAATTCTGGTCAAGAAATCGCAATAGAACTATTGACTAAGGGAGATAACGCTGTCATCACTGATAGAGTAACTCCGCAGTTATTGCATAAATGTTACATGACAACAGTGATTATTTTTTCTGTCATTATTATTATGTGTGTCCCTTCGTTGTTGATAATCACCTCTAACACAAAAATCTGATCACTAATCATTCCTGAAATCTCAGAATATTCTATCATGAGCCGATATTTCAACTATGTGAATGAGTGTACATAACTGCCTCACATATCGATCGGCACCTATTATATGTCATCTCCTATACAACCTGTAGAATCAGACGTAGACTGTTCTATCTCGTGTTTTTCATGGATGCGGAATTGCGCCATATTATTATATTTATTATGAAATATCGCGATTCCTCAGCCCCGTGATATAATCACGGACTAAGTCAAGGATAAAATCCTTGTCTGTGTCAAGGGGTTAAATAACCGTTATATCTCTGTGTGGCGAATCCCGCTATTATGAGCCGATATTGAATGAGTGTACATAACTGCCTCACATATCGATCGGCCCGTAGCTGACTGCAGAGTAATATCGATCCACGCATTACTAACACAGTTTTGGTAGATTGAGAATATATGTATTTTGACCGAAGCAGAAATGTGTAAGATTGTAGATTTCGCGATTTATTTTATATTTTATTCAGAATCTGCAGTATATACTAATCACAGAATCTGGTAGTATATACTTATCGCCGTTGACTGAGTCAATGCTAGGTAACTATATAATTATTTCTGAAACGTATATCTGTAACTGAAGCTCGTGGCCCAGTAGTAGCGCAGCTGACTTTCGTACTCGAGGTCTTGAGTTCGATTCCCATGACTGATTCGATTGAGGCGATTCAAATGCCAATTTTCTAAGGATGGGGGGTTCCAAACCCCCTGTACACTTCCTCACTATGTCGTACATAGTGCCGTTTTGCACTTACCCAGGGTTTGATTTGGGGGAGTGTACATAAACCTGGAACCCCTCAAAAATAAACAGCAGGATGATGTGAGCTCGTACCTGTATGACCTCACTGAAGGGTACCCCAAACAAGGACATTCAGAAAGAATGTCGCCAGACGAAAAAGTCTCATGAGGTGGGCCATAAGAAACGCCTTAACCAATGAAAAGTGCCTGTGGGCCATAAGAAAGGCCTTAATTAAATAAAAAAGAGTGCCATAAGAAAGGAATCAATGAAAAGGACTCTTAGCACCTCATGGTAAAGGCTTTACTGGCAATGAAGGGACCCCGTGGAATAGTAGACCGATCGTCATCCTGCTGTTTATTTTTTGTTTTTTATTTTTATATTTGTTCAGAAATATATTTATAATTATATTTATTCAGAAAATATTTTATTTATATTTATTTAGAAATAATTTTATATTTATTCAGAAATAATATTTATTCAGAAATATATTTATATTTATTCAGAACTAATATTTATTCAGAAATATATTTATATTTATTCAGAACTAATATTTATTCAGAAATATATTTATATTTATTTATTCAGAAATAATATTTATCCAGAAATATATTTATATTTATTTATTCAGAAATATATTTATATTTATTTATTCAAACATATATATATATTTATTCAGAACTAATATTTATTCAGAAATATATTTATGTTTATTTAGAAATATATTTATATTTATATTTATTCAGAAATATATTTTTATTTTTATTCATTCAGAAATAAATTTTATATTAAACAAATATTTACTATATAATGAATGATGAAAATATTAATGCTATTATTGTTGCTATTTTACACCGTCATGTTGTATTAAGCAATTACAACATGACGGTATAAACATTTCTGATGATGTTGATCCTGAAAAAATTATGCGTGATTTTGAATCATTAAAATTTCGAAAATCCGACAATATATATACACTACCCTCCGATTATAGATTCATAAAGTTGATTCAACGTGCAATGTTACAGTCGCTGGCAGCAATTACAGATACGCAGGTGAAATTATTTGTCCACTTTCATGCTCAATCGAAAAAATTAGATCAGAATTATCTCACGAATACGAAACAAAAAAGATTGTGAACGCTCGTATAAAACAGTTGAGAGAGATTATGACAGAAGAGTTACTGGCGAATGATAGCGACGAGTGTTACTCTACCCACAATACGAGTGAAAGTGACGAAACAAAAGGTGTCACCGTGACTGTGGTACCAGCTAGGCAAGAGAGATAGTTCATTTCTGACTACAGTTAAAAAAACTACTTTATTCTGACAGATTATATTTGCTTGCTGTTTTCTACGATCACGTTCTACGAACGTGAGATCGACGATGACGCCGATGACGAAGTCAGTGTGAGCGTACATAAAGATTTATATTTAGCATCTCTGGTCTAAGATCCAACAAGTGTCCCGTCTGGTCAGTAAGTTTAAAATGTAGCCGCGATAAGCGCGGATTATGACATTTTAGATAAACAACATTTATTGGTTCTGATACAATCAAATGCCCTGGTGGTACTTGAGGCGTACTTGAATATAGAATGTATCCTTGTTGGGTTTGATTTGATTTTTCAGCGTCAACTTGATAGCTGCCATCAATTACGTCACAAACAAGATTGACCGCGATCGTTGAAATAATATTAACGACACCAGGCGAAATATGACGGCCGCCCCCATATGGATCAATATTGTGTCTGAGAACATTCGACGGCGGGATTATCTTCCTCCATGCTGCGAGTATACTTGGAAAGAAAAAATCTATAACTTTTTCGTTTGGTGAATTCATCTCAGAAAAATTGATTAAATCTGGATCTTTTCTGATTTTATTTACGTGATGTATATCTGATCTAATATAATTTAGATGTTGAATATGATCTATGATTTGCTGTTTTACATCAATGTTGTAAATTTGTGTTAAATATTTTATCAGACCAGGTAAATTACCATATATTTTATAATACTCAGATTTTATCTCTTCGGCGAGTAATTTAACATCGATAGCTTTACTGATTGTTTCATCCCAAAACAAATAACGCTATCGATATTTGTTTTTTTAAATAAATTTTCGCTCCGTTGTAAGAAATTCATCGCGGCGTGGTTCTGATGGTCCCAAATTAACCGGTGGGACCTCAGACCAACCTAGCACGGTTCTAATCGAACTTTGATATATGTCCACGACATAATCCGGAGAATTTACTTTGATGGCCGATGATAGCGTTGGCTTGTGAACAGTAATGGCTATTTTTTATTCTTTTCCTGTGATAGACTTAGTTCGGCGTTGAAATTCTTCATTGATTTGTTCTATCTGATAACTGCCCGTTGGAATACTGACTACTTGCCAATCAGGAGTCCCATCATCTTTATTTTTGTTTGCAAAACAAGCACATTTTTTGGCTATAGTCCGGCGAATGATTTCGACCTGATATTTGGCCAACTGTGATAAACTCGCAATTGTGCTAATGTAATTTCCTTTCGGGTATTGCATTTGGGAAATTAATACTGAATTCAGGATCAGTTGAACTCGCTGATATCATTGTAGTTTTTACCGGAGCAGTATTAGTGACGATTTGCTGTAGTAATTCCTCTGACGTTGTCATTATTATTATTATTATTATTATTATTATTATTATTATTATTATTATTATCATCATTATTATTTTAAATCCTGTTCAGGAATTTTTTCATCCAATATTTCATTGTAGATTTATATTATTGAGCTGAATTCTTCATCGGATATTCTACTATCGTTGAGATACGACGAAATCAACGATGATAGTTTGTAATATGCTGTCGTTGCTGTATGTAATTTTACTACATACACGTGTAATTTTGTGTTCGCACATGTAGCTATCTTCTTTGCATAATACTAAAAATACCCGCGATAGTTGTTGCGGATGAAACGATAATCGTTACAACTACAGGAGCGGTCATTGTCATTAACGTTGTCAATGCTGATAACATTACACCAGTTCCAGCGATGAATGCAGATACTGAATATACAACTGCGTCGATGACAACCACGCGTCGCGATATTTTTTACTTTTATTGTATAATCGTCAACGATATTTTTCAGTTTAGTCTGCCACGCACATACTTGATTGTATCTATATCGCTGAACGTCGATCATTATACTATATCAAATACTTAATTGAGGTGTTCCGGCGGCAAATTCCAGGCACCACCAGTAAGACGCTAAGGTTAATTTTTATCAGATGGTTCCAGTATAAATGTTTCTTCGGTATCTTTATTTAACACAATAGACACGGTTCCAGAAAAATTATCGGTTGAATGACGCCATGGAAATATAGCAAATATCCTAAATTTTGCAGAGCTGAATACGGACAGCCTGTATACACCAGTGATTTCCGCGGTATCTTTGATGGTGTTATTTTGCGATGTCCATGTTGATGTGCCTGATGATACTGTGTATACGATATTGTTAATTTGTTTATGCGGAATTTTGACTAACTCAACTCTATTGACGATATGAGGAATTCCACCGCTAATATTATTGAGTTTCTTGTTTACGTCCGCTAGTTTTATGTCAACGGTTGGTGGACTTCCAAAGAATTCATTAATGGTTCTGTTTATGTTTCTGCGAAAATTCAGAAACAATTGTACTTGATTAGAAAAATCAGTTCTAAGTGTGATTGTCGTCAACGAAGTTGTCACCGGAATTTCCTTATCATCAACGTATTTCTTCGTTGCAGCGTCGAGATTATCTGTTGGTTCTCCCACATTAATAACTTTATTAACATTCATGCTGAGAATGTCCGTCATTATATCGCCGGTCTTTAATACTCTTTCGGATATACTCGACGCAGTAACAGCACCAGGAACAAGTTTCCATCTCGGTCATACACAGCATTAAGACCTTCTCGTGATAATTGATTACGAATAATAATATCGTTGACCGAAATATTACTCGTCATTAATTTTCCTTCACGGTTTTCAAATCAACGTTTGGATCAACGTTGGCAAGATTGAGCAGGTCAGATAATTCATCACTGATCTGTTTTGTTACTCGCTTGAGTAAATCTTGATCTGGTGCTTGCTGAGGTTTGGTTTTAGCTGATCTTCCGTAAATATCTACCATTATATGATTAGCGATTATTTAAAACAGATCTCGTGTACGCGTTACTGGTGTACGCGTGTACAGCCGTATGAGGTGGGGTTTTTTTTATCTTGATACAGCATCAAGTGCTGCTAGTGCTTCACGGCCACATATTGGAGGATCCGTTAATGTTTGTGTTGGTAACGTTGAATACCAGATTGGAGCGCTTTTATCACTGCTGACATACTTTAAAAATTCTTTTGGTGGTGCCAGTCCGTACGAATCGAAATAAATAATTCCACGTGGATCAATGGCGCACGCAACCCAGTGAGTACCTGGACCAAGGGTTTTATCGAGATTAATGATGCCGGTTTCAGCGCCGTTTGGTTTGTGTGGTAATTGATCACACATAAAAACACCTCTGAAATTTTTTATATTTAATCGCTCAGCAGCATCGAGTAAATCAAAATTAGACATAGGGAGGATCAAGGAGTCCATGGAATTCTTAATCCTTTCCCGTACCAAATTCCTGGAAGTCTCAGACCCTTTCCTTTTTTTTTTTTTTTTTTGAGATTCCTTTTCCTGTTGTTTTCTTTAATGCCATTTCAGCGGCTGTACCAACTGCACCTAACGCAGCTGCTTTTGCAACAGCTGGGGCTGCAGCGGCTATTAATCCTGGAATAGCTGCAAGAAATGGAAATATACCACCCCTCTTAGCGATGTCTTTAATGGTACCCGCAGAAAGATTTACGCGTATACCTTTCTTTGATTGTTTGGCTTCCGCGAAATGTTTATACCGGCGTTCTGTCAACAATAGTTTATTCGGACCACCTATGATTTGTTCTCGCGCTAGTGATACTTTTACTCCACAATATTTCTTTGATGTTGATTGTAGTTTTTTAATCTGACCAGGAGTCAGACTGACACTAACATGATGATATGACATTTATAATTTTACTCCTGATTTTAAATCAGGGATCTAATTACATGTTTTCTACTGGCGCATCAATGACTCGCGTTCGTCCACCAGCACCTTCAAGCAGCATTGTCTTATCGCTGAGTATAACAGCAATTGCTCTATAATTAGCAATAACTCCTCTTGTCACACGAGCTCGAAAGTGTATATCAACAACAAATTGCTTAAATAAATCCAAGTGTTCCAGTGAAAAATAATAGTTTGGATACAGCTTGTAAAATTCCGCTGAGATATTTGTAAACCAGTATCAACATTTTGATCACGTCCCATAAATGACATTAAAATATGATATGCACGTGCTACACTGTTTTGTTCAAAATTTAACAATATATTCTCGGCTGGATCTTGATGTCCATTTATTCTTAAAGAAACTTCAGTAACGCCGAGTTTGTCAAATATCGTTATACTTTGTATTTTTTGAGTTTACTCGCGTAACATCTTGAAAAGCAATAAATATATGTCGTGGAGCAGATACATCTTGCTGTGATGCTATCTGCTATGTAAATAGTCCATTAATGTTACTTTGAATAGAATCCGTGGTCATTGCTAACCATGACAGCGTTGACTTGCCGCCGTTGTCCATAAAAGAAAGTAACCGTTGTTCTTCGGTTAGTGATGGAGTCATTTTTGGCATCCACAAAGAAAATTTTGTCAGTGTAACTTTACCATGAAGTGCCGCAGTTGCAGCCGGGTTAGCTCCATCGGCATGCCATATTGTGTCAACGTCAGTATTTGTTCGCACAAGTACAATTGTGTGCTTGGCTCGAAAAAAAAAAAACCCTTTCTAACATTTCTGCAAAATATAAAGATATGTGACAGTGGAATTGCGCATGAAAATCTTTCATCGTTGCCCAGTATTGATCGACGTGATGCGAATCCCAAGTTGAGATTTTCATTCATTGATACAACTGTATCCCCAGCTACATTTAATGTTACATTTCTGTTTTCTGGATGATCAGTTGTGTCTTTGGCAATCATCATTGATGGACCAGCTGATCTTGAGTAATCATCGCTGTATCTTGCAAGACCAAGTATCGTTGTGGAACGTCGATGTCGTTATGACAAACCTCAATCTCTCGTCCATCAATCATATATGCGGCACTTTTGAATAACGCCATAATACCATTGTTAACAAAACCAACTCGATCACCAATTCCGTAATCTGTATTATCTAATTTAAAAGTCTGCCTTCTAGTTCGATAAATGCCTCAGCAGGTAAGATATATCTGCTTGTATCCTGAACTTGTAATTCGATTCTTCCACGTTCGTCAGGTACACGTGCGTCATAAGAATAATACTGATAATCATGTACCGATTCATCTTTGAAAACTGGTGCGTCCATATAGAATGCGGGATCAGATATGCGTTTGAACATCTTTATTATATTTGTTGTCGTCTAACACGAAAACCACTTCCTGCTATCAGACTAGCAGTTATATTTTTTTCTTTTTCACCAGCGAATGACGAAGTCATTGCTATTAATTTTTGATTTGCGGCTTGATTTGTTATTTTACTAACGTTTGCAGGCATCACTTCGGTGCTGACCAGTTTCACTGGTGGCTGAGGTTTTCGTCGTATTAATCGTGCTAGTCTATCCTTGATTGCTGAAAATGCTTTGCTGGCAACATCACCAACAGCACCAATACCTTTTTCACGAACAAAGTCGATAGCTTTCATTCCCAGTTGTTTTGCAACAGGTATTGCTTTTGGGACTATCCTTCTAAAGAGACCCTGAACAACATCGCCGAGTCCATCTCCGTAGAATGCTTTATATGTAGGTAATCTAGAATTTATCACCCTGACCATAGTTGGTCCACGTTGAGCATTACGTATAATCATCTTCTTATAGTAATTATATCTAACTGTTTAATCACTGTAATAATCATAGGCGATTTCATTAATAAGGGACCGATACACGTTAATATCCACGATACCGCCTGTAAATAATCGTTGACAAATAGCAGCTGCTTCATTAATGATTTATGGAAAATTATTACCAGCTCGTTTTCCGCCAATTAAAATTTCTAGTCGATCAACATCGGCAAGGACATTATTGGGACAAGTAATATGGCCACTTCCCTGGTACCTATACCACTTCCGGTGATACCTAAGGTATCGAGGATACTTGGGGAATCTGGGGCATCATGAAATTCTTCCCCGGATACTGGACTGGTTGGTTGTTGTTGTTGTTGCGGTTGTTCTTGTTGTTGTTTTAGTTTTGTTTTTTTCTCTTCTTTTTTTTTTTTCGTTTTTGTTGTGGTGGTGGTGGTGACGATAGTTGTTGTAATTGTCGTTGTTGTTATTGTGCAAAATAGTTATCTATTTTGTTGATAAATGTAATATATCTAGGATCACTATTTTGGACCTGATCAGCTTCGTAGTATACACGAAATATCCATTTGTACCAAATTTCACGACCTACAATATCATCTGCGTACTTGGGTTTCAAAAATCTTCTCGCTGATCAAAACTATGCACGGCATACACAGATACTATTTCTACGCTGTTAATTTTGTTTGATGGCGGAAATACTTTCCTCGGTAAATGTATCAGCCAGATTAATCTTAGCTCTTGCTCCAGATTCTGGTGTATCACCCTCCGCTTGGTCAATACCCTCAAGTATCTCTTGCTTTGGTTGAGCAGCAGCTATTTCAGCCGGAAGTTCTCGTAGAATCTTTTTTGTTTTCTTAGTTCGCTCTGCTATGTTTTTAGTTGCTTCAGCGGTTTTCTCCAACGCGGGAAGAAGACCTATAGTAGTCTTTGTAAAAGGTTTAAATAATTGCTCTGCAACTTCTGCAAATTCCACCTAAGACTCTTGACGCGCTTGTAGTTGCTGCTTGACAGCATCTCTCACGGGCAGATATTTCTTAATTGCCTCTAGTCGCTCTCGAGCTAATCTTGCTGAATGAGCTTCACTGATCATTACTGATAACGCGATTGTTTAATTATAGCAGCAGAGAGGGTGAAACGACCACGCGTACGTAACCTAGACGTAAAAGAGTCGCATAAAAATTTGAAAAAAAATATGTCAACGAACGAGTAACGAAAACGAGCTAACCCACAAGATTTCGTTAACGCGGTCTGTTTCCCGCAGTAACGAAATGTGCTCGGTTAACGGCTTCGGTTTGACATTATTGACCTTATTTTGAGTCTTTGTAGGAACCTTTAGTTTTCGTAAATAAGGTTTCCAGCAAAATGGTCTGTTCACCCTCTCTGCTGCTTTGCATAAAAGTCGAGTTCTACTAACAATGACTTAACCTCTGCAAAATATTAAAGTGTCTAGTAAGCTACTAACGTCAGCTTACCAATAACTCCATCGCTGGCAACACCAATGAACTCGCATGCATTTGGAAGAAGAGACTGAACAAAGTCTCCAAATTCCAGTTTTACAAATTTGGCAGCCGTCCTTGGGCGATTTGACTGAAATCTGGCAGGGACCCTGAACTGAAGTGTCACAAGTTCAGACTGACAAAACAGAAAAAGCATGGCTGGCTCTGAATACAGACTCTGAAATTACACAACAGTACAAATTATTTCATGTGTGATAAATAAATGCTTAATTTTGGACAAAAGAATATCTCAGGGTTCAAAATAATATGATAGTGGAATCACATACCTGTTGCAAGTTCCAACAGGTTCTGAAACAAGGGTGAATAATTCATCAATTTTCTGACTAAAGTTTAAAGGTATTTACTTGTACAATTTATTTTAATAAAATGATCGTACAAAAACCGAAGAGTCTCTGAAAGGGGTGACAACCTAAGGGCCTAAATTAATTTGCTGGAATTCACAAGAAGTCTGTACTGTACCTTGCATCTCTTTATTCTTTTTAAATACTCAGCAATGAAATCACCGCTTCGGTGGCCTAAGTGGTTAGAGTGTCCGCCTTGGATGCGGGAGGTCGTGGGTTAGAGTGTCCGCCTTGGATGCGGGAGGTCGTGGGTTCCAATCCCAGTCAAGTCATACCAAAGACTTATAAAAATGGTAGTAGCAGCTGCCTCGCTTGGCGCTCAGCATTAATGGGTTAGTGTTAGAACTGGTCGGTCCAGTGTCAGGATAATGTGACTGGGTGGGACATAATGTGACATGTCTGCGGCATGATGCCCCAGTGCTAGACATCACTATAAACTGACACACTGCAGATATCATATAGATATGACTAAAAAATTGTTAAAGCTACGTTAAAATCTAAATCACACACACACACACACACACACACACACACACACACACAAACCATCTCACAATATTCTTGAAAAACTCTAAGACATCAGATGTGGCCAAAAAAATGATGTCTGAGATAATGTTCACAAGATAAGTGCAATACAAACCTTTTGTCATTAATGAACTGTTATCGTTCCAATTATTCTTCAAATATAACTACAAAAATAGTTTAATAAAATCTATTCATGCTTGTTTGTGCTATCATGCACAAAAGTCATCACAGAAAGAAAGACCAGAATAAACAAAAAAATCAGTGTCAGAGAGATGACTATCAACATGTTTATTGAAAAACAGATAAATACAGGCTCTTATCAAAATTTATTTGTATACGTTTCAAGCTACTCTACTAGCTCAGTGAAGAAAACAAAAAATGCAAGCTGCAAACACCAATACGACTCCAACTATAGGTCAAGGAGGTCTGGTTTTCAAACTCATCTATGATAAAACAAACATGTTGGCAGTCAGATCTGAACCATGTTCATTCAGTACAACCTACATATTGTTATAGTGTTTAACTAAAAACTCAATCTTATCAAGACCATCCATTCAGAAGAGGTATGCATACAAATAGTGATGGAGGTTAGAGTGGCATCAGTTTAATTTAGCACAAACTAAGAAGTTATAGTGAAAACCCCATTTCAATATGACCGTCTACTAAAAAATAAACCTATTGTTTAATTTTTTCTGATTACTTTGGAACTACGATCCTTACAGTCATGCTGCCATTGTGGTTGGATGGTTAGCATTTTTCCTTTAGTTTAGATATGATTTGTAAAAAATATTTTGAATGGCATAAAAAAATTGATGAATATTTATATTGCACCCTGTGAATTGAAATATTTTTACGTTTCTGTGCAACTATTCCCATTCATAAATGTGTATATGGATTGCACTTATCCATTTATGATGTTATTCAGTACACAATACCTGTATCTAACTGGATTTTAAAATATTACAGGTAAATTAAATGCTACCCATCACAAAGTGTTTACCGTGGGTATTTTACTAGCAAGAATATTGCTTCCATTTTGGTACAAGTCCTAACAATCTGTATTTGTGTTAATATTTGTGTTTTGCTGCATCAACATTATGTTTGACGCAGTAAAAGTTTTGATTAAAGTTGTTGTTTCCTTTTCCATAAGTTCGATTTTTAATTCCCATGTGATATTTCCTAAGTTTTCTGCCAGTGCACATGAACTGATAAATTCTTGGCTTGTACAGGCAGCAATCACTTGTTTTCAAGTTGACAGTCCTTTTGATGAAGCCACAAATTTAGCACATGTTTTCAAGTTGACAGTCCTTTTGATGAAGCCACAAATTTAGCACATGTTTTCAAGTTGACAGTCCTTTTGATGAAGCCACAAATTTAGCACATGTTCTTGTTCAGAGCCATGTAGAGTTCTGCATCTTTCAATGAATGTTTGACCTTAATCCCTTTAACCTTATAGAGGCAGAAACCTCTTTATTTTACAACGTAACATCCCGTTGATAAAGCCACAGATCGGATACTTGCTCATTGCCAAGTAACAGAGGATGATCATTTGAACTCCCTGTAATCTTGCAGCACAGTTGACACATGTTCATTTGCATCCTTAAATAGATTCAACGGACTGTATGATCAAATCATTACTCATAGAACCCAAGATTAGTCTGTACAACAGCACATCATATGACAGCGAAACCAAGGAACCATAGTTGGACGATATTTACGATGACTAGACCATGATGATTTACAATAACTAGACAATTACATTGGTTCTGTCGTTATCTATTTTTCTCACCCATGCGACAGAGAAATCTAGCTGTTTTGATAACCTTACTTTTCTTGTCTCAGTCTAGTCATCTCAGACCAGTCATCTCAGTCAAGGTGTCCACGCGCTAGGGACTACTTTATTAAGGGACGCAACAATGGTTGTCTTATGCTTGGCGTGATGAAGTTATTTTCCGATAAAACAAACGCCAACACTTTGGGAAATTAAACAAAAAAGTTTTTGGAGGAGAAAAACAAATAAGATACAAAAAGAAGAAGTAGATAGAAAAAGATTAAAATTAGAAGAAAAGAAAATAGACTACGAGCTGGGCAACATCTTGACTCTTAAAGGTAGGAGGGCAAAAATCGTAAATGTTTACCACCCACTGGGTACCTATTCCATGTATACAGTACGCTTTTTGGCCGATGGAAGTTTCATTAATTATGCCAAACATGAACTAGTGATTTCAGAAAACTCACCAAAGCATGAGGCAGAAGATTTTCCTTTCTTTTTAATGACTGGGAAATAAATGAAATAAATGCGTCTCTGAAACCGAACCAACTTTCGTCAGAGAAAATAACAAAATCAGGAGTGGAAATAAAAAAAAACTGAAACGGTCAAAGAGAGCCGATTTACAGAAGTGGACGAACAATTTGTCACAAATTTTGTTTTAGAGCATGAAAATGTGAATACGAAACGCAAAACATTTGTACACATAAAACTACTAGAAGAATATCTTGAAAAAAACAGTGAGACGCGCCCTTTACATGAAGTGCCCTAAACAACATTCTCTCAAGATTTTTCCTTTCAATTCGTCAGAATGATGGAAGTGAATACAAGCCAACAACAATGAGAAGTAAACAAGGGTTTTGAACGATATCTGAGACGAAACAGATACAATTCCAGATTGGTTTATGGCCCTGAATTTTATCAAACAAGAGAGGCCCTAAAAAGTAAACAGAAAGATCTGAAGAAGAAAGGAAAAGGAAAGAAACCCAAAACTGCTGATGCCGTAACTGATGATGATATAAAATAAACTGTATCAATACTCGATTTTGGGCCCCAGCACACCGACAAGTTTACTTAATACTTTATGGTTTAATAACACTTTGCACTTTGGGGTACGGGAAGGGGAAGACGAACATAGAAACATAAAGTGGGGAGACATATCATTAAAGCAAGATTGCGAACTTAAACTAGAATATTTAGAGTTTAACGAGAGACAGACGAAGACGAGGACAGGGGAGGACAGAAGAAACACGAGAAATGAAAAACCAAGGATGTACGCTAACCCTCTATTTCCAGATAGATATCCTGTAACTATCTACAAATTTTTTATGAACAAACGTCCAAGTAATTTTTGTAACCCTGATCATTCATTTTACCTTGCCCCTGTAACTTACGTGCATGCACATGGGCCAAATGAGCAATGGTTTTCACGGGCACCAGTTGGTGCCCGAAAGCTGAACTCGCTAATGAAAAAAAATGGCTATGAAAGCAAACTTGCCTGATTTGGCTTCTAAACGTATTACAAACTCGAGCGTGAGAAAATATCTATGTCAGAAACTTATAGAAAACAATGTTCCAGACACTCAGGCTATACACATCACTGGCCACAAACATCCCAACTCTCTCAACAACTACAGAAAACTTAGTAACAGCCAGAAATGTGTTATGTCAAACATACTTTCATCTAATTTTGTTAAACATCTCCATTGTGCCCCAGTTGAATCAAACATGTGCATGCAATCTTTGATGACAAATAATGAACTTACCAGCCAGAGGGAATTATTTATCCGTCCACACGTTTTTCCACAAGCAAATTTTCCTGTAACAGATCCTTCCACTACCAATAGCAACACCTGCCATATTTCCAAGACAGAAAATATAAATTTTCCAAGAAACCGTGAACTTGAAACTTCATCACATGGTTATCAGCTAGGGTTTGTATTTGGAGGGTCTTTCATACAGGGTGGTAATTTTACAATCAATATTAATTAAAACACAAGTATGTCACAAACAGTTTCACCTCCTTCAAAGAAAAGGAGAATTATATAGGACAGTGACACGGATATCTAAATCACCCGTGAAAAACCCAAGCACGGACACTCATGTTAAATCTAACTTTAATCGCTTATATGTTACCCTACACTACAACACAGCTGTGTGCCCAGTATCGTCTCATTATGTACAATATAATTTTCTAAATTGGAACTGATGAAAATGAAACATTTTCTTGTGATAAATATTAACTATTTATTGTTTATTGCATATAACATTAAATGTGATAATACCCGAAAACTATGTAACGTTTTATGTTGTTATTTTGTTTGGCTCACGCATAAAAACTCTGAACTTCGGATGACACGTCGCGCCACATTCCTCATTAACATATTTGTATTAATGCACCGCATGTAAACATTTGCGCGTGAACTATACTGCACAAGTAACGGTATTCTTTCTTACTTTAAATGATAATATTGGGTGAGAAATATAGAATCTACGTTGGGATTGGGACCTAGACAAGGAAATTCCAGTCGCGGGGTTACATTATATGTCTCCACTCTCGGGCAAGCCTCGTGGGAGACAAATAATGTAATCCCTTGACTGGGATTTCCTTGTCTCGGTCCAAACCCCAACATAGATTCTATATATTTATCAATCCACCCATCCATCCGTTCTGGCTTGTTTATTTTTCCAAAATGCAACTCTGACTCACTGACTACAAATCACCTCTTCAGATAGATCTGACTTACGATATACACCCTGACAAAAGAAGAACAAAAAGAAATTGGCCTTTTGTAGCCATGAAAAGGGGGGGGGTGTTGTTGACTTATAGATAATCTAACTAACTTATAAGCAAGTACATTCTGTATACTAAATTTCTCCCATGTTTACAAAAAGTACTTAAATATACTGGTAGGTTTTACCATGTACAGTGCATCACATGAGGGTGAATAATCTAGTAAATGGTTACCATTCTGATGCAGTAAGTATACAAGTACCTTAAAAAATGCTGTATTGGATTTATCAAGGTTGGGGTATCCTTTTCATCCCCTACTTCAACTGACAGCCACTTGATTAGCTTTCTCTGTTGTCTTTCTTCCTTGATCACATGCACAGCAGAACACCAGCATCTGCAAACTCTGTGGAAGAAACAAATGTGTGAAATATATTCTGAGTAAAGATTAGAACAAGGTATCGCTTGCTATCTTGCATGACAATATGTACTGTGATAATTATTTACAATAGGATATGTATCAACAATAGTACTGCATTAAATCTATTCTTGGATACACCAAATTACTGGATGAACCAAGCCACATTTTGTTTTACTTCTTTCTTTTATATATTCACTAAACATTCCTCAGATCTACAAAATGAGTTCAAAATTTATTTAGGACAGTTGAAGTAAGAATAAACCATACCAAGCTTTTCAAATCAGCCGCTCCGGTAGCCATACTGGCTATAAGATCAGTTCCATTTTCATCTGGGCAAACTAGACACCATCTGAAAACTTTGGTGAAAACCCCATGCTGATATGACCATCCATTCAGGAGAATTAGAGACAAGTTTTTCAATATCTTTATTGTGGCATCCATATTTGTGGTCACATCCAGATTACTGTTATTCAAAATCACCTAAATAACATAATTAGTCTTCTGGGGAAGACTCTTTCTTGGCATGACTTTCATTTAGAAAGACTACCAATAACAAAATTTTCAAGATCGCTAACAGCGATTGCAATGAATGTCAATTAGGATCATTTTGATTTAGTACCAACAAGAAGTCAGAAGATATCTTCTGGTAAAAACCTCATGTCAATTCGACTTTTCTCTTCAGGAGGAGAAGCTATAACAAGATTTTCAAGATAACTGCTGTGGCAGCCATACGGGATGTCAGATTAGCATCATTTTTATTTAGAGACAAGTAGAAATCAAAACAAGTCTTCTTCAGTAAAAACCAAATGTTGACATGACCATCCACACTGCAGTATTGATAACAAGATCTTCAAGATGGCTGCTGTGGCGGCCATACTGGATGTTCAGTATGTGTGTGTGATTTTTTAACATCGTTACGATCTCTGCAGTGTGGCAGTTTATAGTGATCTGAGCACTCAGGCTTCATGCTGTACAACTGTGGCATCATGTCCCACCCAGTCACATTATCCTGACACCAGGTCGACCAGTCCTAACACTAACATCTTATTCCTGAGCACCAAGTGAGGCAACTGCTAGAACCATTTTTTCTATAAGTCTTTATTATGACTCGAACCCGCGACCTCCTGCACCCGATGCGGACGCTCTAACCACTTAGGCCACTGGAGCGGTTAGGTGTTCATGTGCAACCATTTTCATTTAGGGTCAACGAGACTTTGAGATTGATGTGTTTGTACAGTTTCAAGGCAATCCTGTAAGTAGTTTAGGAGGAATAACGATAACAAACTTGTGCTAATGGATTGATGAGTAAACATCAGAGGACAAACAACAGGCCATCTCACAAGCTCTTTTGGTCTATGACCAACTGAGGTAAGAAAAAAACTAATCATCAAAACAAACCAAAATGTACATACAGTGTTATTTGGAAATCAGCTTCATATCTCCAGATGGTTAACAACTGCAGTCTTGTGAAAATTCTTTGTAAAGTGTCATTTACAATAGCGTATGTGTACAAGTAGGTGTTATATAAGGAGACAAATTTTTTAAAAACACTTTTAGCAGTCTTGCTTGTTGTTTACTTCATTTCAAGTTACAAAGAGACAAGTTAAGAACAGTTTATATCATATGGATTTATTGTTTCATTCGTCTGTCAAATCATATCAATAGCCTTCATCATCACGATACACTTTCAACAGAGAAAGTACTATGATAATGCATTGATGCAATGTTGCTGTAGTTGTTGTTTTGGGTTTAATGCCATTTCTCAGTGCAAGAAAGGCCATACATGGCAGCCAGTATAATTGTTGGAGGAAGAACCTTGGAAAACCATGGTAAGAATAACCGACCCACCGGAAGCTAATGATAGGTTTCTCACATGCCCGCATTGGCAGAGCCTGAGACTCTAACCCACGTGGACAGAGGTGAGATGACAGTGATCAGTAAAGGCAAGCGCTTCAGACCAATCAGCCCCCTCCCCCATAAGTCATCAACAGAAGAGTTGGGAGAATCTTCCTGCAATATGCATGTGTCGACTGACCTAGCAAGGCAAGTTGTGCGGGATGGTGAACAAGGCTGGGGGTCAAACATCACCCTGATGCTATCAGAATTGGATTCACTGACGCTACTGATGACACTAGTCTCTCATCTTCATAACCAGACCAACATGGGGCTAGATGCCCGCTTGGGAATTTGACATTTTGTTTGAAGTGTTGTGTCCATTTCTCACAAGAAATTTTGAACTTAAAATGTAATATGTGTAACTACTTTGGTTGGAAGTGGAAATGGCTGAAATTTATAAAACACACACTACCAATAGACTCCAACGTCACTAGCCAATCACATGACCATATTCGTATAGATGAAACCCACATCAAAAATCGAGTTCCAGCAGTCGGACAAGCCAGGTACAAAAGATAACAGTTAAGTTAGAGTGAGTAATTGTCCTGGATATTCTTAATCAAATAGTCAAGAAGAGGTTGCAACATGAAGTCATTTGTGTAAATGGCATTTGAATTAGGTGAAAGCATGTTTTTAGCAGATTAATTTTATAAGGATAGTGGGTAAAATGTAAGGCAAAAGCATAGCGGTGGATTCTAATGCATCGGGGGTTGAAATGACAATGTAGCTGGACTGCTGCAGTAAAAGACGCTGGGGAAAAGACTACCATCATCAATACAACGACTTTATTCAGCCAAGCGTTATGGGATTCTGCTTTCGATATGACATGCTGAAGACTTCAGTTTGGATGAGGCAGGGTCAAGGGTAAGTACATCTTTCATAAATATTCTTTTGTTTGTTTTTTCTCAATTTCCAGACAAGGAAACATCGCAGAAAGACCTTTTTTTATTAGTTAAGATCAAACAAATTCTAGAAATAAAACAACCACTAAGAACAAAAAGCAGACCGTGCCATGATTTATATAGAATGGAAATAATCAATACCGCCAGAATAGAAGAAATGAACACCTGGTTTGGTAATGTACGAACTAACCCATCTATAGTAAAAGTCATACTGGTAATATATGTGTTCAGTACTGACTATTTATGTAATGGTTGTTGTTTCATAGAATTTGATTACAAATACCTTTAAATGGTGATTAATCACTTTATTTGAATCCTCATACAGACATATTCTTTTGGAAGGTCATTATTTACACACCTCATGAAACACATACAGGAAAATCACTGTTAAAGTAATTGGATATTTTTTGACAAGGTCATCCTAAAGGTGAGATCCAGTACAAAATGGATTGAATGTCACTAACTGCAATGTCACAATGAAATCTATAAATGTCGGAAACAAATTGTATTACCCTAAAGTGTGATGATTAGACGTGACATTGGGTTGAGTTTTGCTTTGTTACTCGCCTATAATTTTGTCAATTGGATATTTTAAAATTCAATTAAATAAAGAAATAAATTTACACATCAAAATTGTGTTTAATTGGGTAAAACACAAATACAGTATTTTAATGCATGTGCAGGGTTCATGAATTCCTCAATTGTCTAATATACGTGATAAAATAATTGTGGAATATGATGGTCTAGAATACCATATTTACCATATATATTGGGACAGCGTATTTGTTGGGACACCATAAATTAATGTTTAAAGTAATATTTTTGTGCACTGTATGTCTTGGGACACATCGTTTTCCTTTCGAGTTGTAAGTTGTGGGACACGTTTTAAATCATTCAAAAATTACATGTCAGAAAATACACTCAAACTTAAATTTTGTTTAAAAAATATTAAACTGTATAATAGAGATAAAACTCTTTAATCCACTGCAGCAGCATCTCATTCAGTGCATGAATATTTCTTAGCTTCCTCATGCCGTGAAAAATTATAATTGGAGGCAACACATCTCCTGAAGTGAAAACTGCAAGAACTAAAGTAAGATTTTTTTATTTACACCAGTCATGCAAATTATCACACTTCCAACCCCCTTTTGATCAACAGTCCATCCGGGAATGAGATGAAAGTAGTACACTGGAGTTTCATCCAAGATAATGATCATATTGTCTGCAAAGTCATCTTCTCTTCTGGCCTTCACGAAGTCATCGAACAATTTTATTTTCTCTACCAAATCTTCTGGAAGAAGCTTGGTGATCTATGTCCGTGCACAAAGCACTAGACTGTGTCGCTAATAAAACTGTTTAATTGTTTCAATTTATTTTCAAAATTCCAGTGAATACCTGTGAAAAGGAACCAATGCTGGCTTCCCTGTAACAGCCGATTTTGTATATAAAAAAATCAGCACACTTAAAAGAATCAAAGTTGGCTAACTGATGCAATCGGGCATTGAAGTTTGCAGAATAAATAGTATACAGAACAACAACGTGCTTAAATTAAAACTTTTTGTAACCCATGCTAGTGAAAACATTATCATTTTCACTCACGGTGAATTTATTTTCAAATAATTATTTACTGTCATATAGTTAAACTAGATATAATACAATCTTGGTTATTTTGCATCTTACACCGTGTCGTGTGAATATCAAGTGCCTTCAAGCGATCGGTTGATATTTCCCTCTCTCTTTTGCAATTCTGTTCACTCCAGTTTTCAGTCTGATAACATTCAAACCTTCGAGTACAACCAAATATGATTCTTTTTTCTATATTAACATCAATGAACAAAATTATGCGCCGTGTGTTATCTGACAAGCGATACACAGTATAGTTTGTATGCATGCGCTATATCCACGGAGTTTGTAGATATATTTTTGTCTTTAATGCTCGTGATGAAAAAAGAGAGGAATAAATGATAACAATACAATGTTAGCTTCTTTCATTTTATTATCAAATAAGTATTCTGTTCATATATTTTATTGCAACGTGCAGTGGCAGGAGGTG
The DNA here is from genome assembly GCA_016617855.1 of Megalonaias nervosa. Classification (NCBI taxonomy): domain Eukaryota; kingdom Metazoa; phylum Mollusca; class Bivalvia; order Unionida; family Unionidae; genus Megalonaias; species Megalonaias nervosa. The sequence continues at coordinate 14,755 of JAECUM010095278.1, read as the reverse complement.
CACAAATTCAGCACAAATTTATTTTCTTTCTTACGTCTTCGGAGATATGATCAGGTGAAAAGATGTTTTACCATGAGTTCTGGGACAGGAAAGTTAATTATTTTATAGTGTCCCAATATATACGGTAAATATGATATTCAACATAGCCCTCGAATTTGTTGGGGGGTTTATTTGCGAAACAATCTCAGCTTTTTTGTCCTCTTGATGGCATATTGCAGGTCAAATTGTCCTTGGCACTTGAACGCTTGAATGTACAAAGCCTTGTACAAAGTTTGACTGGTTTATGAAATAATAGCGATGCATGGTGTACACTGCAGAAACTATAAACATGCTGTTGTTTGAATAAAATAGATGATGACAAAAATGTAAGAATGGAAACCAGTTGATATGCACATGTTATTTCAATAATTGCTTAAGTGGGATTCTATTTGATCTTTGGTACGCTTGATTTTTTTTAAAATTGGGTTTTCCATTATTTTAATTTTGTATTTACGTAAATACACAACTTATCTGGGGATATGTTGACATGCTCTTTTTTTGACCAAATTTAGCAACTGGCTACCATTGTAAAAGTCCATAGTGATCAATAATTTTCATCTGGAAGTTTCTAAATGACAGCTAAGGTGCAGATCATTCAATAATCAGAATTTAATAGATTCTGGTTAAACTATACTAGTACTTAATTTAGAATAATCAATAATATTTAATATGAGTAAATGTACCTACATGACCAAGCTGGCATACATTTTAGTTGTTAATACACCAAACCATACACAATAAAACAGATGCAAATACTGGTATATTCCTTTTGATATCGGGGATGCGTTCCAGAAATCTCGGAAACGCTTAATCATGCATATTTGGACGCAAATGTTTTATTTGGGACGCAGAAAATCACTTACGCAGGAGTCCTCCATGCGCACGCAGTAACTGGGCTACAAATTCAATGGCTTGCCAGTCCTGCTTCAACCACTTCCGCTGTGAGAAAACGTGTTGATCAATTGATCATTTTAGCTGTACTGATATTTACAACGACAGAATTCAGTGGCTGAAAGGCCCCAAGATGTACATGTTGTCATTATAAGAGTACATCAAAAGAGCATTATGCAATTGCTGGGCGGCAAGATCAAAGACTTAGACTAGCTGCTGAGTGGTGGGAAAATGTGCTCATATTTACAATGACTGAATTCAGAGGCAGAACGACCTAGAGATGTACGGGTGGTCATTATACGGTCATTATACGCGTGGTCATTATACGGTCATTATACGCGTGGTCATTATACGCGTGGTCATTATAAGAGTACATCAAGTGAACAACTTTAGCTTTCATTATATTGTTCATTTCCTAGTGTAGCTGAATAAGTAGTGCATATGACCCCGAAATCAAGACATGTCAAGACTTAGACTAAATGCCGTTTGCAAATCTGGATAAGTATTTTGGGGGTTAAAGGGCAAATTGACGAAGATTGTAATGAGATTCAGAGGAGTTCTAAAGTTGCTAGAACTGATAGTTTAGATGGAACAGTAGCCAAATGTAAGAAAGTGTGATGCCTGGCTTAGTGTTTGGAATAAGGCCTCTCCTTCAAGTGACAAAATTCAGTCTGACGCTAATGGACAAACGAGAGCTGTCAGTACAGAATTTTTTAAAAATAAACTCCGTGACAACTGCGGGTTCTTCTCATCTGGACATTTAGACACATCAGGTATGCCCAATATGCTTATGGGAGGGGACTGCAACTTTTGCTGGTGGGATTCCTTTTTTTTTTTTTTTAACCAAAATAGGAGTCCTGGACTCCTAGTTATAAAATCCTAGTGAGACCTCTGCGTGCATCAAAAGCACGACATATTGTGAAGCAATTATTCCTAAAGTAATTAACGTATTAGTAGGAGGATGCATGCACATAGGAAAAAAAAAATCAACAAAGTTTAACAAAAAGCACATCTAAATTTTCATACCTTTTATTGCAATTGAAAACAAAGTAAATTATTTTTTTTTATTTTTTTTAAAAAAACCCCACGTTTATAACATTTTTAAAGCAACTGAATGGTATAAAAATATTTAAAGTCAGTTTAGAAGCTTGACACACAATTACGTTACATAATAATAGAGTGCACACATGGAGATGTTATCTGAATGCTACGACTGCAGAACAAAGACTAGGGTGACACAGTTCCGTAGCAGCTAGCAGCGCCGGATATGCTCATTAGAGACGTTCGCATCTCTGCAAGCATGGGCACAAATGTCGACGTAAAAACGAATCACAGACGACTTGTAGCAAAAAAAAGTCTAAACTATTTGACAATATACAAACGAAACAAGGTTGAGCGAATATATGTAGAGCTGGGTGTATCAGTGGTCCTACAACGTAAGACACGATAAGTTTGTTTTGGTGCTTCGTCGCACTACACAAAAACATAAATAACAATTAACATTTAGGTCTTACATTGTAGGACTAGGTGTACCAATAGCGACCTGACGAAACTGGATGCGATACTAAACGTTTGGAGTCAGATGCGATGCTTAACATTTAGAGATAGATTAGATGCCATACTGTGAGAAAGAAGTGTATGTGCTTCAAGAGCCTAGACGGCAACACGGGGGCTAGTATTGTTGCTGACAATTTAACTGACAAACATAATCCGAACTTCCTCTGACCCTTGCCACCCCATTTTTGATATTTGGATATTTATGTTCGGGTGTATAGTTAGAGTCCACTGTTAGTCCAACAATGTAAGACGTATCACATGTTATTTATGTTTCAGTGCTACTCCCAAAACATAAATATCAAAGACGACGTCTTACATTGTGTGACTAAGTCCACTGCCTATCGAAAAGTTGGAATTCGCCGACACCATTTGGTGTCGGTATAGGGTAGCCGCTTACTAACAGGCCTAGCAAACTTGAACGACCTTTCATCTAGATATACTTGCACGAAATCGATAGGAATATGATTTAATTTCTCAGAAATTGTGAGCATAGCATTCGTTATATTTTTAGTGCGCTGAAAATCGAGACAGAATTTAAGCGTTGCTGAAATTTGACCTTGATCTCGCCATTCCTAGTCACATGACTACATAAATCTCTCAATCGACATGTCAGTGATATCAGAGGTCAAATAGTCACGTGATATCAACAGTAAACCGTTCTTGTGTTGCTGTAGAAAAAGAAATCGAACATATAAATGAAAGTCTCATAATCTTTATAGAAAAATGAAAGAACTCAAAACTTCTGAAAATATTTATTCTGAAAACAACGACCGGAAATCGGTAAATGTTGCAGCAAGCAAAAAAAAAAAAAAAAAAAAAAAACATTCACTAAGCAGAGATCACATATTAATGCAGTAGTCACGTGACACCAACAAAAACATCGCTGACACGTGCTCGGTACTTGTTGAAAATGGCTTTCACCACCCTGCTGCGATACCGATAGGTTTCTGGTAGTTGTTCTCAGAATAAATATGTTTAGAATTAAGTATGCATTATATTTATTTACCAACATTAAGTGACTTCTACATAATATTTCGAAATTGTATGTACAACTTTGGAAATTTGTTTATCGTCGATATCACGTGACTATTTGACTTCTGATATCATTGACATGTAGGTTGCGAGATTTGTATAGTCATGTCAAATTTCAGCAACGATGTACTTTCGTGCCGTCTGTCAACGGATTAAAGACATGACGAATGCTATGCTTGCGATTTTTGAGAAAATAAATGATATTCTTATCGAGTTCAGTGGACTCTGACCCTACATCCCAACATAAATGTCCAAATATTAAAAATGGGGTGGCAAGGGTCAGAGAAAACTCGGACTAAACATTACTATAAAATAATCCAAGGGAGGACACTTCTCTCCTTTCTCGCGCGACCTATTTAAGAATCAACGCCGATATTTCAAGCAATATTTTATTATTATTATTTTATACTATATGTATGGCTGATAGTTAAATTGTAAGCAGTGATACGAGCCCCTGTGGGCGGCAATGAATATGACGACAATTTCGAAAGCAGAAAGTACATAGTAGATAAGGGGTTTACCTGGCGCAAACGTTCAGTTCCTGAGCTGTCATACAATTCAATACATTGTTTATGACATTAGGTAGACAGGTCAAAACATATGACTCCTTCACGTCTGGTTCCTCTGTGTCCATTTCAAAGAAAATTGGTTAACTGTAAACAGTCGTCTATCTAGGAACTGCAATAGGCTTTGTACAGCATTCGGAACACCTCTGCTGGGGTCGCCATCAACACAACGGTCTCACCTCTTACAAAGACGCGCTAAGACAAGCATAGACGGGCAAATACACACAGACATGGCAAAATCGGCACACAGACATTTAAACTAACAATAGTGGAAAATATTGCTGTTGATATGAAAAATTATTAAAGAAATATATAAGAATTAGAAGTATTTGCTTTTTCTATGTATTGATTGTTCTTTTCTTTATATCGTTCTTATATATATAAATTAGTAAATATGACAGAAGATTAGAAAAATATCCATGTTTTAAAGCATGGATGTTTTCTGATCTTCTGTTACATTAATTAATTTTTCTATGTATTATCCGACACATGGACAGATTCATTTTTTCATAGATAGATAGATAGATAGTGAATTATGTTAAATATTCAATAATGCCGTTCTCAAATCAATGGAATTTTCTCATCATTACTTGTAAAATATTGTATCATTAAAAACGGAATCAGAAAGTTCCTCGTGAGTATATATTTTATAGGTGCAGATAGTAAATACTGATAAAAAAGAAGTGCGCATAGACAGTGCAGAGACTTACAATACTGGAAAATATTTAATACACTGTTGATACAACATTTACATGAATAAACATTACAATAATTAAAAATGTTTGTTTATATTTGATCGTTCTTTTCTTGAAATAATTAAATATATCACATATGCAAGTTACTTCCATCTCCCTTTTTGTAACTGACCATAAAATGTCATCCTGTAACGTTTTAAAATATTTAATTACGGTAAGTGTTGAGAGAAGGAATAAGAAACGCAAACGCAAAGACAGGAAAAGACAGTACAGAAATGTTTTATACTTAAAATACTGGAAATGTTTACTGTTTTTACAAAATTTATTTAAATAAATATATAAGAATTAGAAATGTTTGTTTTGTCTGTTTTGATCTCTTTTCTGTATATAATTAAATATTTTGACAAATGGAGGTTGAATTTTCTTCAACTTTAATTGTTGCTTCTACTCTTTTTTATTTTTTATTGACAGTGAAATATCCTAGTGTAAATTTATAAAAATATTTAATTAAGGTAAGTGTTATTAGAAAACAGGGCAAATACAGGCAACTATAGGTCAAATAGTTACACTATTGAAAAATATTTACTGTTCGTACAAAATCTATACGAATAAATATATAAGAATTAGAAAATGTTTGCTTTGTTCATGTGTTGATAGTTCTATTTAATATCTTATTTAACTCAATTAATATAGCGGCAGCACAAGGACAGAGACGTTTTGAAACTTACAGTGCTGTAAAATATTTATTGTTGATATAAAATTTAAAGTACATGGTAGTGAGGTGTTACTGTAATCCGATTAGCATGTGTCAATGAGTATTACACTCACAAGTAGCTGAGTAGATACGTGCAACCTTGAACTTGATTAACTTAGCGAGTTTCAAAATGTTGATAATGCAATATATAATTTTATTAATCTATGAATAGGATTTTTCCCTTTATTTCCATTGCATTTCCCAATCGTGTTTTATAAAGCCAAATTTACAGTGTATTAGGGCAGAACATACTTTATTAAAATGACTTATTACACTTAAAGCTAGGCCCATAAATCAGTCCCCCACCAGTGATGATATTAATTGGCTGTTTAAGAACTGATATCACCTATTCATTAAAACCTGCAAAAGTTTGCACCCTTTTTGGCTGCACACATCAGTGTACATTTTATACACTTACCTATACTTCTCGCAGCTGTGAAGCTACCATCAGCTGAATGGTTTCTTTTGGTAACATTTGTTAATTATATTTCCGGAGCAAATCCTATGTTTGGTGACATGTAAATCCATGTGGAATAGCACAACCCTCTGTTCTGTGGCCATTTTGAATTTCGCACTAAATATGGCCTTTACCAATTATCAGTGTGTCTAAAGTGTACGCAGGTTTGTTCCGAAAAGATTTGCATGCAGCAAAATTTTATAGTTTAATGAAAAGGCGACACCAGACCCACACATCGTCCATCAGTATCGACACAGATTTGGGTGGTGGGTGGTGATTTATCGGACTAATGTACAGGCTATTCATATGTATGAATGAATATTTTGACAAATATGGCTATATATAGTTACGGATAGCTATAGCATATGTTATTTTATAATATAGTTTTATTTAAATCGTTTGTGCATATGACATTAATCTTTAAATTCTTTAATTCAGTGGCTGGCTTGTACTATAATAAAAGTACATGTACAATATATTGTGAAATTTCCAGCGATAAATTAAGGTCGATTGCCAATTTTATGTTAACAACTTTTTCGGTCAAAGTATGCCACGCATTGGTTTAAATGGAGGTCACGAAAACATCACGAGATCCTAGGAGAGCATTTGTACTCTAAATATATCACGAGCGCCTTAGCTGTTGATTGGCTTAATAACTAAAAAAGGTCAGACCATGACTGTTAACATATTTCACAATAAAATGATTTAAATGTTCAGGAATCTTTTCTAATGATTCAGATCCGTTGATTTGATGCCCGCATATTGGCTATATAGGAGAATTAAAGCACCGCGTTATCATTCCTCAGTAATATTCTAGTTCTGTACGAGTCGTGAGAGGAATTGTCATTTACTTATAATTTGTTCATTGAAATTGCTGAGAGGACACACCATTTATTCTAAACAGACAGGACCTAGCTGAACTATCGTGAAATTATTCAAGGACTTGCATATTTAATAATTCTCTTCGATCATGTGAAACATTGAAGGACTCTAGTGACATTCAACTTTCATTGGATTACCTTAAGTAAAACCTTTATGATAACTGAACTGTGATTCTTCAGTGATGCTATCATATAAGCACATTAGAACCTTCATTTGGAATACCTTTATATAGTTTCCGGATTAATATGAAACTGATAGTACATTTAGGATAATATTCTAGGAATTCATGCAGTCAAAGTTGATTTTACTTCTTTCACTTTATTTGATTTTATATTTTAGGGAAATAAATTTATATTTTGGATAATGAAATCTTTGTTGGGTTTTCTTTGTCTTGTTACATAGTTTAAGCCCCTTAGGCCACTGGAGCGGTCGCCTCCCCCCTCCCGCCTTATGAGACAAAACAAGAAGAAGATAAAACGCCGCTGAATCTCTTGTGGACAAGATGGATATTCATTACATCAAAACATGGATACCAACCCATTTTGTTTCACTGATTGGAGTGAATCACAACACAAAACATATTCCAGTTGTATTGTTTGTTGGTGGGAATCTTATTTTGACTCTCAAATGAGAATATATAGAATCTACCACAAGCGTGGTGCTTCTACGACTTTATTTCAACAAGTACCAAATCTACAACTATCAACACCTAATTATAAGCATATATCTTATATTTGTTCAGATAAAACATTTCTATTTTTATAACATTAGTATCAACATTCAGTATTACTAATAGTCAGTTGAAAACGTCTGTGCCATCTTTATCATGTCTTTTTGTGTCTTTGCTGTTCACTCTTACTCTGAAACTATTAACACAAATATTATACACATATTTCTTTTATTTCTCTATATGAAACATATACAAATAACAAAACTTTTTCAGTTGGTAAAGTTTTATAACTTCCTTTGCTTTTCTCTTTTCCCTTTGCTTACCACATGTATATTAAAAATATATGTCACCACGGAATGAGATAAACTATATTACAATAATGATAAGAAGATTCTATTTTTGTTAACAAAAGATATTTCTGAATATTTCGAACTCGCGAACTCGTATTTGGAAGCCGTTGCAAACAGAAAGATAAATGTGGGTGTTTCTATGCAAGATAAAAATTCATTACACTGTGAGTGCAAAGGCATATTTAATAAAAACGAACAACCTATGGACAAAATAAACACATATTTTGTCTACTATGTGAGTGTACATGATTTGTTTACAAAGTAGTTCCTAATACATTATTGGGCACATGTGAGTGCAATATGAAGTGCGCATGAGTGCAATATCGTAAAATATTGCACGATTCTGAAAATGTAAAGTTAACGGAGAAAAAAATGAGCATATAATAAAAACACATATATTTTGTAAAAACTTGGAATCAGCATTCAGTATTTTTCTGTTATTGTCAGTTTAAAATGTCTATGTGCTGTCTTTGCTATATCTTTGTGATCATTAGTTACATGACAACGTTATTATATTATATCTTTATTAATATACAAAAATATTTATTCAGAAATCAATATTTCATGAATTTAGTATGTGTTATAATATAAATATTTTCAAATGTTGAAAAGATTAAAATGTAAATAAGTAGGTTTATACTGCTTCAAGAAATTACTTAAAAGACAAAAATTCAAAGATAACAGTAGATACAAATTTAATTATATATATATATATATATATATATATATATATATATATATATATATATATATATATATATTCTGTGCTTCAAGGAAAGATTCGTAAAAGAATATATATTTCATCTTTCAACAGTGATAGCACCATCAGTTTTGTTACGTTATCACTTTCTTTATTTAATTATTAGAACGTCCATAACGTTATCGGAATATGTACGTATGATATTGTATTGAGTTAAATCTTTAATTTGACAGGACTACATTTTAGTTTTGTAGTATATATGTTATTTAGTACTAATAGTCTGTAGCACAATGTACAGGATAGATATTAATTCTAAATCAATCTAACAGAAGAAGCGTTGACATAATCATACTAATATGAATAGATAAAAACATTTACTGCATTAGCCCTGATTCACAGTTTTTGTCAGTGTTAGTAATTTTGTTATTTCTCAATAAAATAAACTATTTAAATTTTGCACAAAGGTGAATAAGCTGCTTTAGAAATATTTCATCACTAAATTGTCAGTCAAGATAAACACTCTTACATTATTTCATTATATATAACAACATCATTATCACGTGTACAATTGGGGTTTTGTTTACTTAAATGCATATTTGAACTGTCCAACGAACCAGAGAAATAATGAGAAATATCATGTCACATTTAAATCTCGGACAAAACAACAATAATTCACATGGTCCGAAACAGCCCGGCATTTGGTCAGAATCAGCCCATAATCTGGGCCGAATAACGCTTGGTACAAATCAGCCTTTTCCCCATTAATAATGTAGACCCTACCAAAGTGTGTATTGTCGACCTAATGTAAGTTTGCAATGGATTTTTTTTTTTTTTGGATGGAATCACTGCTTAAATGTGTGGGCATGCACAGATCCCACAATGGACCTTCGAGGTATTTCTGTGTCTGCGGGAACGACTTGCAATTCATCTCGCACTGTAGTGTTCTAGAAGCAGTGCTATACGGTAATAGAGACTTTCCCACTGCTGAATCAGCATTTTAGAAATCTGAGATAAGGCTGACAGATAGGGTGCTAGATGTAGGTCTGACAAGCAAGTCACCTATAATTTGTACGCTATGGAATAAACATGTGTTTGTAGAAACAGGTCTTTTCCTCTCTCATTAAAAAAACCCCCAAACATTACAATGGCGACGAGGATATAGCTGAAAAAGCTGAGGATAACAAGGGAAGAGTAAGGACAGTTGTATCATTCTACTCAGAGAATTATTACAGACCTGCTACTGTGTTGTACACTTGTAGTGAAAGTCTATCTCTCTGATAATGGCAGCAAGTTTGCCCATTTTCCCACAATTCTCAGTCCATGAAAACGCACCTGATGTTCGATGGAAGAAGTGGGTGAAACGACTTGATAACCTTCTGATTGGAATGGACATCAGAGACACAAAACGTCGACGTGCATTGCTTTTACACTATGCAAGAGGGGAAGTAAACGACATTTTTGAAACTGTCCAAGAGACAGGAGAAGATTATCCAACCGCCGTAGAAAAGTTGACAAACTATTTCGCACCAAAGAATAACCACGAATTTGAAATCTACAAATTTCGGCAAGAAAAACAACAAAATGGACAATCGATTGATGATTTCCACACCAAGCAAAGGCAGCTTTCAGCAACGTGCGACTTCAATGATGTCGACAAAGAAATAAAATCACAAATAATTCAAGGATATTTGTCAACACGTCTTAGACGTCGTGCACTTCGTGAAGAGATGGACCTAACACATCTTCTTACACTTGCCCGTGCCGTGGAACTCTCTGACAAACAAGCAACAGAAATAGAAAAGTCCGAAAGAGAGAATGCCCATGCCATAACAAAACGAAGAACACCGAGTCGTCGCAGAAACTAGATACATGTCATGGAGAAAGCTAAAGGCAGCAACAAACAACAATACAGCAACCAAACATGCAGAAATTGTGGTGGCGAATATCCACACAAGGATAGGCAGTGCCCTGCAAAAGGGAGACAATGCAATTTCTGCAAGAAGAAAAACCATTTTTGCCAAAGTCTGTAGATCAAGACTCGAGGCAGAAAGCAAAGTTAATCAAGTAGAAAGCCAGCAAGATAGAGGTAGTACATCGGAGAGCTCAGATGAAGAATACACCTTTGGCCTGCGAACTCGAGATAAAGTCAATACTCTAAAACCAAAACAACCTCACACAATGATAGAAGTAGATGGAACAAAAATAGAGGTACTGATTGACACAGGATCAAGCATTAATATCATGGACGAACATACATTTGCAAAGCTGAAACCTAAGCCTAAACTGCAGAAAACAGACACAAATGTATTTGGATCAGAAACGAAATTACATATAGTTGGCAAATTGCAAGCCAAGATTGAAACAAAATATAGGATCACTACAGCTCCATTCTATGTAATCAAAGGAAATTTTGGAAACCTACTGAGTTATGAAACAAGCATACAGTTGCAAATAATTCTAAGAATCTGTGCTACAGTGAAGAGCAAGTCTGAAGAACAATGTAAAAAGTACCCAGATATCTTCAAAGGAATTGGAAAACTAAAAGACGTACAGATCCACCTTCACACTGATGATACTGTAATCCCTGTAACTCAACCCCATCGACGTATTCCATTTCATATTCGGAAGAAAGTTGAAAAAGAGTTGGCAAGACTTGAAGAATTAGACATTACCGAAAAGGTAGACGGACCAACTCCGTGGGTATCTCCAATTGTGGTTGCTCCCAAACCCCAAAACCCCGACGAAATCAGGATCTGCGTTGATATGCGTTTGCCCAATGAAGCAGTACTTCGCGAGAGACATATCACACCAATAATAGACGACCTTACAGCAGATCTCAACGGTGCATCCATGTTCTCCAAGGATGACCTAAATTCGGGCTACCATCAACTAGAATTGGACGAAAAATCAAGAAATATTACAACATTCTCAACTAATATTGGACTACGAAGATATAAACGTCTCATTTGCGGAATATCATCTGCAGCGGAAATATTTCAAAACACACTCTGTACAGCACTGGAAGGACTAAAAGGCACAAGGAATATTAGCGATGACATTATAGTATTTGGTCGCACTCAGGAAGAACATGATAAAAATCTAGAGTCTACATTGGCTCGCATAAAGCAAAGGGGTTTGACACTAAATAAACATAAGTGTGAGTTCAACAAAGACAAAATAGAGTTCTTTAGATACATTTTCAGCAAAGATGGAATTTCTCCAGATCCGAAGAAAGTGGAAGCAATTAAAAGTGCCAGTATTCCATCAAACATTTCACAAGTACGCAGTTTTCTAGGCATGACAAACTACGTGGGACGATTTATCCCAAATTATGCAACAATCAAAGAGCCTTTTCGAGCCTTAACCAATAAAAAAAATAAACCATGGGAGTGGACCGAAAAACACGAAACAGCATTTGAAAAACTCAAACAAGACCTAGCTAGTGACACAATAATAGCGTATTTCAATCCTAATAAGGAAACACAATTAATGCAACCCCTGTCGGTCTAGGCGCGTTATTAACTCAGAATGGAAAGGTTATTGCCTACGCCAGTAGAGCACTTTCAGATGTTGAAAAACCATATTCACAGACGGAACGTGAAGCACTAGCAATAGTCTGGAGTTGTGAGCATTTCCATCTGTAACTGTTCGGTCATACGTTTAAGCTAATTAGTGACCACAAGCCCCTGGAAGTCATTTTCAACAATCCAAAATCACGACCCCCTGCAAGAATCGAGAGATGGAGATTGAGATTACAACCATACAATTTCAAAGTAGTATACAAGCCAGGTAAAACAAATGCAGCAGATTATATTTCACGACATCTCAAGACTGGAACTGAAAGCTGTAAACATTCTGAAGTTGCAGAAGCTTATGTTCAATTCATAATCGTCAAAGCCAAAGCTGTACCCAAAGCCATGACCGTTGAAAAACTTCGGACGGCTACTTCAGTGGACCAGAACCTTCAACATGTTATCAAATCAATAGAATCTGGAAACTAGAAACATTCTTACAAACAAAACAAAATCTTGGAAACATTTTCAAGACTTAGACATGAACTCACGATCGTTCCAGTTACAAATGGTTTTGTCCTACTGTGTGACAGGAAACTAGTAATACCAAAAGGGCTACAAAACAGAGTGATAGAGCTAGCACATGAAGGCCATCAGGGCATAGTTAAGACAGAACAACTTCTTGGTGAGAAAGTATGGTTTCCTGGTATTGACAAACAAGCAGAGGATTTCTGTCAAAGTTGTATACCATGCCTTGCATCAACGCCAAAGCAAACGACAGAGCCGCTAAAAATGACAGTTCTACCAGACAACCCTTGGAGTCAAATTAGCATGGACTTCAGTGGCCCTCTTCCGCCAGGAGTCTACTTAATGGTACTTGTTGATGACTACTCAAAGTACCCAGTAGTTGAAATCATCAACTCGGCATCTGCAAAAACAGTCATTCCGCAACCTGACAAAATATTTTCATTGTTCGGAATGCCAGAAGTTGTAAAAACGGACAATGGACCGCCTATTCAATGGACAAAAGTTTACAAAGTTTGCAGAATACATGGGATTCAAACATAGGAAAATCACACCTTATGGCCTCCAGCCAATGGCGAAGCAGAAAGGTTTATGAGGACAATTGGAAAAACAATCAGAGCAGCTAATGCAGAACATAAAAGCTGGAAACAAGAAATGTACAACCTTTTACGCAATTACAGATCCACACCTCATGCAACAACCAACAAATCTCCCGTCAAAATGCTATTTGGACAAAAAATGAAAACTAAACTCCCAAGTATACAAATCAAATCAGACGACAACAAAACTAGGAAAGCCGATACTGAGAAAAAGGAAAAGATGAAGAGCTATGCAGATCAAACTAGAAAAGCTAAGAAGTTAAATTTCAAAGTTGGAGACAGTGTTCTAGTAAAGCAAGAAAAGCGAGACAAGTTGTCAACTCCATTCGACCCCAAACCATATGAAGTTGTCAACAAAAGGGATCAATGATAACAGAGAGAAGAGAAGACCACTAGAAATTCGTCATTCTTCAAGACATTAAAGAATTCACCCCATATTCCACCATCGGATGACCAGACATATGATACAATAAATCTAAAGAAAGATGGAGATAGATGTGACACATATCCAACATCCGACCTAGCATTAAGAAGATCATCCCGAATCAGAAAACCACCAGACTACCTAAAGGATTATGTGTGTGCAAAATAATATAAAACTTTTAGAAGCTGTGCCACATACATTGTGTTGTATGATGTTTTACTTATAAATAGTGTAGTGTGTTATAACTATATACTGATCTGTAGATCTAGATTGTTAACGATAACATGTGTATCTCATCATATGGCAATTTAGTTTAACCTAGTGAATTTAAACTCTACCATCAATCAAAACCCAGAATATTATTAGGACTAAACTGTGAGAGCTGTAAACCTACTTTACCCATTTCTAAGTTTACCATTTTGTACATTATCAACAAAAAAAATCAATCAAGACGCAAATTTTATTGTACTCATGAATTTCTGTTGTTAAGAAATGTATTATTATTATCATTATGACTAGTTCGAAATATACTGAACTGATTTTCAATTTAAAAACATCAATTTTAAATGTGAAAGAAAAGGAGGGATGTAGTGTTCTAGAAGCAGTGCTATACTTTCCCCACTGCTGAATCAGCATTTTAGAATCTGAAATAAGGCTGACAGATAGGGTGTTAGATGTAGGTCTGACAAGCAAGTCACTTATAATTTGTATGCTATGGAATAAACATGTGTTCGTAGAAACAGGTCTTTTCCTCTCTCATTGAAAAACCCCAACATTACACGCACAAATGCTTTACTAAGAGGCTTTGCACTCCCCCTCCCCCACGTGTAATTTGCCACCGACAAATGGTAACGTGTTGGTTGCCTCCGAGTATAAATCAGGTTCGACATTGTAAACATACCTTGACACCGGTTAGTAGCATGAAGTTGTCCGCCTTCTAACTCTCCTTGATGCATACAGATACCGAACAAAATTGTTTCTGAGTGGCATGAAGTTGTCCGCCTTCTAACTCTCCTCGATGCATACAGATACCGAACAAAATTGTTTCTGAGTGGCATGAAGTTGTCCGCCTTCTAACTCTCCTCGATGCATACAGATACCG
>JAECUM010095277.1:0-13878 GCA_016617855.1 Megalonaias nervosa | reverse complement strand
TCAATGATATACCACGAGATGCATAAATTTTTCATTGAAAGGAAACGTAGCTTGCCGAGTTTCCTTTTAATGAAAAATTTATACAACGAGTGGTATATCATTGATACGGCGTACATACTGTACATATATTTTATTTATATCACATACAAATACGTATATTTGCCCTTTGAACGGAGTTCAGATTTACTACAGGAAGCCGTGTATTGACCTAGTGAATGAACTCCTCACATCCCCGAGTGTGTCCGCTACAAAATGTAGTTCTCTGCCGTAGTGGCTATTTACAGTCACCTCTGCATATTGATAAGTTGATTGTTTTCTTTTCTTGGTTTCTATTTTTCTCCACATTGATTAAATCAATATAATACACACTTACGATTTAAACATGAAAGATGGTTTTAATAACAAAAGTAGAGCAGTAGCAACACTTGAATAGCTACACCATTCAAATGAACGCAATGCCATTCACCTTCAGGCGCATGGAAATTAATGTGGAATAGAAACTAAGCCAACTGACGAACCAACAAGAGGTAATTAAAATATTTTAATATATTTACGGTTGATCTAAGTCATTATTCTGCTTTAGCAACAGTACAACTGACCCACAAACTCTCTCTCTCTCTCTCTCTCTCTCTCTCTCTCTCTCTCTCTCTCTCTCTCTCTCTCTCTCTCTCTCTCTCTCTCTCTCGTCGGTTTGACTTTAAAACTCTGTCTCTGTCTGTCTGTCTGTCTCTCATCCTTTGGTCGGTTTGACTTAACTTTTACCATCATTCATAAGTCCAGAGATATTGTCGGAAAATCCTCTACGTTCGCCATTTCATAGATTTTAGCCCGTATCCTGCTACAATAGTTGAGAGAGAGAGAGAGAGAGAGAGAGAGAGAGAGAGACCTTTGGACATTTTCATATTTAAATAATAATAATCGATTTTTTAGAACATTATGGTATGTTTAAGAAAAACAAAAACAAAAAAAAACAAAAACATAACATTAAATATATCACAGTATGTGTACCACGTAACCGAGGAATTTACTGGTTTGCAACATTGTATCATTGATAAACACTGTTGATAAATCCCAAGGAAAGTGCACACGTATCGTTACGACGAACCATATTCTTGTAGGTTACTTGGTGTGATTTCTATTTCAAGGTTTTAATCCAGCCCAAATTATTTTTCTCTCTCATTCCACATTTCTGCGCAGTTTGTCCATTACGCTTGAGAGGGGAGGGGAGAACAGAAAGCAGAAAGGATTGTGATGAAAATGTGTACCATATTAAATTAATTTAGAAAACGGGGATTATTAATACTTTTCATCATTATTTTGCATACGTCACTAGTGACTAATTTGTGGAAATTGATCATTGATCTAGAATCAACTGCAGACGCTCGCGAGAACGTTTATATATGCGTATTATTGCGCCATGAGCGGATCACAATTTGATATACCAATAGTATTGGTGTATCAAATTGCTTCATACCAACACTTTAAATGCATGTTATTTTTTAATGTATGTGGTATAAATAAATATATATATATATATATATATATATATATATATATATATATATATATATATATATATATAGTAGTATATATATATATATATATATATATGTTATATATATATATATATATATATATATAGTGAGACAGAGAGAGAGAGATACTGATAACTGATGTGTACATGAATGAACAATTATCTATCCTTTTATGCATAAAGAGTACTTACAATTCCCATACTCCTGGATCTATCATTACCATGACATCCACATAGTATTCATCTTTTGAACGGCGTGATTTATCTGTGGATATATGATGTAATGGGAAAATGTTGATTTTAAATAGTCAAAGACTTTGATAATACGGATTAAAATAACCAATGTCATATTTGCATTTGAATATAAAATACTTTGATGCGATTGTTTCCACAATAGTCTCCATGTAAAATGTTAAGTTCTTCGATATGTATTCTCAGAAGGCACATAATATTTGAGGAGTGTAAAGGGATACAAAAATAATAGAACAAAATATGCTATCTTCATCCTGGATTAACTTGCAATCTTGATATATTATATTAGCAATCGTATGCTAATATCACACAGTCTCTATTGCTTCTTTCACTCTGTTCTCACCTGTTGCTTCCCTATTATGTAAAACAGCTACAGTTTTTGATGATGAAGCATCTGCGCGAATAAAATGGCTATTTTTGTGTTGTCGATTGAAATGTTGAGGAAGATCTTGAAGTCCTTGTTCTTTCGTTTCCTTGATGTTTGCAACATCTGCAAATGAGATATTCTTGATCAAATAAAAGGACAGTGAGGTAAGCTTGATCATACCTAATCAATTTTGTTGCTGTCCTCTCTCTGCCATCGAGGGGCTGTCGAGAGGTTGACAAAGGTTTTAATCTGATTGATATCTTTGTAAATCTCCTCACCTCTTTTTCTTTATAATCAAAACAGAAAGAATGCAAATAAATCCAAATTGACACAACAGATAATACTCGTTTCTGAGTATGAACAGATTAAATTTATCGCCGAAAATGAAATCATTTGTCATATGTATCCATCATGCCTTGTCGACAGTAAATGGCTGTCATAATAATAAAAGGAATTGCTTGCTTGTCCTTATTAAAGGAATTTTACTAGTAACAATACTACACGGGTAATTCCGAAACCCATGGAGTAACATTACCCTATTTCCAAGCACACAAGTTTTGTGATCTCCAAAACTTTATGTAGTAACAATACTACATGTAAAACTGATTTTGTAATCACCAAAACCTGAAGTAGTAACAATACTACAAAGCTGAGATAATCCTCCAAACATATGTAGTAGCATTACCCAATTTCCAGGTGGCATTGTAAAACTCATTTTGTGACCACCAAAACTTGATGTAGTAACAATACTTAGCTATCCCCCAAACCCATGTAGTAATATTATGCTATTTCCAGGTGACAGTGAAATATCATTTGCAATCACCAAAATCTACTTTAGTAACAACACTATATTGCTATCTCCCAAACCCATGTAGTAATATTACTCCATTTCCAGGTGACAGTGTAAAACTGCTTTTGTGATCACCAATACCTGATGTAGTAGCAATACTACATTGCTAATTGCCAGACCCATGTAAAACAAATTACTCTATTCCCAGGGAACAGGGCTATACTGATTTTGTGATCTCCAAACCCTGCTGTAGTAAGAATACTACATACATGTAATGGTAAACACCCAAATCATGTAGTAATATTTCCCTGTTTCCATGTGAAAGTGTACCACTCATTTTGTGACCTCCAAAATCCTGTAACAACACTACATTGGTAATCACAGAACCCATGTAGTAATATTACCCTGTTTCCAAGGTAACAGTGTATCACTGATTATGTGATCTCCAAACCGGATATAGTAATAATACTTCATTGCCTCAAATTCATATGTAGCATGACCCTATAATTTTCCAGGCAAGAGCGGAACATTGATTTTGTCTTCTCAAAAACCTAATGGAATCATTTTGCTGCAAGGATGAAGTTTAATGATATGCATTAGTGATTTTTGTTAATATAGTAATATGACGACATTGTAACTCCTGAAACCCATCTTGAAGTGATATTTCTTGCTGATCATGCTTTACTACTTTGCTAATATCAAACACTTGCAGTAATATTCCCCTATTTCCAGCGTAATAGTTCAGTAGCATTGTTTTCATCTTCAAAACCATTAGCTGTTACTACATGTATTACTAAAATTCAACATTTGCTGCTATGCCATAACATCACTTGCTAATGTACCATTTCCACATCCTTAATCTCAAAATCCTTTTGTAATAATGATGTTTTCAGGGAAAAATACCAGAAAATTAGAATTTGGATTTTGACCTTATATGACACTGAAACAATGAACCCCACCACATCCCTTCTCCCCCACCATAAATCGTGCCACAACAGATCATTAAAGCTTAGTAACAATACGTATCAAAATGAAGTTATGGACAAAGGTTTTGTATACATCAAGATTATGTCAAGGAATGCATGTACACCACTTTCAGCAACCTTCTCTCTGGTCGACCTTCAGGACATATTGGCACATTTCATATATATATAATGATTAGTATCTATTATGTACTAAGCACTTCAAGTATTGGGCTAAACCACTTCAATTACATACACAAATCAGTTTTGTGAATTTTTAAAAAAAATTATTTTTGTTTTCAAACATTATAAAATATAATAATTAGTATATATAATATTCTAAGCACTTCATGTACTGGGCTAAACCAGTTCATTTAGATGCACAAATGATTCTCAGGAATTTTGGGTGGAAATTTTTTTATATATTTTTCTTAAACTTTATATATATATATATATATATATATATATATATATATATATATATATATAACCTTATATATATATATATATATATATATATATATATATATATATATATATATATATATATATATATATATTATAATGATTAGTATATATCTATTGTGTTAAGCACTTTAAATACTGGGACAAACCAGCTTAATTAGATGCACAAATCAATTTCGGGAAACTTTCTTTTTGCCCCAGTGGAGGGGAGGAGGGAAGTGCTAGTGTCCGCAGTGAATAACGTTGATAGTCATCCGACCGAAAACACATATCTTTATTTATTGGCCTTGCGATGAAGAGCAACCCAGATCCTTGTGATGAAGAGTGACCCAAAGTCATGTGAACTCAACCAGACTCTGACATCTTTGATGCTTGAGTGCACAGATTCAAAATTGCTTTCACTAACTGCTGCTATCAATACTTCTCTCTCATCCAGGAAATTCTCATCATTTTTCAAAACGCCCATTACAAAACCTCTGTTAAAAATTGACACTTGACTCTAATGATCTAAAGAACCATCACCCTATTTGTAACCTCTCATTCATTAAAAAAATCTCAGGAACAGTTATTCTATCCCAGCATGTATCTCATTTGACATACCATAATCAATTATGATATTATCATTATACCAGACTGACTCAGACGGTGCGTGAGATCAATGTATTCTTTTCATTGTGAAGAATTTTAGACTAAGCCATTAAAAGTTTGCAAGAAGATATTTTAAAAATTTTCTTGCCAGGTCAATGATTTATATATTCTGTCCCAACTTGTATCTTATCTAAATGCAAACAGTCGTTTTAGCAATGTAGAGTCTGCATATTGCCCTCACCACAGTACTGAAACTTCACCCCTGAGAGTAGTTCATGACCTTCTTTCTGCTCTGGATAGTGGAAAGATTACTGCGAGTCCTCATCCTCCTTGAGGTGTCTGCTGTACAAAAGACTGATATATTACTTCACCATCTCCATCATGTATTTGATATTCACAATAGAGCCTTACTATGGTTCAAGTCCTAATTAGATAGCAACAGTGGCGTCATTAGGGTTGGTGTCACCCAGTGCAGTAACTCATGGTGTCACCTCCATGGAAATCGTTCCTGCACAAAACTTCAAAAATTGTATACACAGTCACTTTGGTGTCACCCCTTCTAATGGTGACACCTGGTGTGGTCCGCACCCCCTGTACCCTCCTAGTGACGCCACTGGTTAGCAAGACACAGTTTGTGTCCATAAATGGAAAACATTCCAGCCCAGTTGATCTTTGTTTTGGTATTCCACAAGGCTCTCTTTCTCGGCCCTTTTCTCTTCATTCTATATACTCGAGCGCTCTTAAGTGTCATGACTCGACTTCTGGTGTCGCACCATTTGTAAACTGATGACTGTCAAATACCCAATCTACCTGCCCAAATGAAGTCGAGGCTACTATCCAAGGTATAGAGAAGTGCATATCTGATGTGAAGTCATGGATGACATATAATGAGCTGCAAATGAATGATGATAAAACTGAAACCATCCTGAACACTACACACAAACTTTCTCATTCACATCTTTTACCTCAAGCAATAAGCATCAGCAATACCAACATTAAATTCACACAGTATGAAACCTAGATGTCACTATTGACAGTACGATCTCATTACACCAACATATAATGAACATATGCAAGTCTCTATTCACAGGTTTCTTTCAGCTGATGCCACTAAATCATTTATGTTGTCCTTAGTACTTTCAAGAATGGATTATTATAATTCATTTCTATATGGTTCATCTCAGTATCTACTTCAGAAACTTGAAAAAGTTCAAAACATGGCTGCTGAGATCATCTTTAGAATACAAAAAACTGAGCACACCTCCCCTGTGCTCTGTAGCCTTCACTGGCTACCCATTCAATCCAGAATCAAAAACAAAATCTGTTCGCTATGCTACATTTCATTTATTAGCTCCAGTCCAATATACACATCTGACCTCACCCACGTGTACTCCACATCTAGAAACTTACACTCCTCTTCCAACACTTCTTTTGTTTTTGTTATATGGCTTAACATCATTTTCAGCACAAGATAGGATATATCTGGCGGCCAGAATAAATGGTGGAGGAAGAACCTGGAAAAACCCTGGAAAGAACCACAGACCCACGAGAAGCTACCGGCCAGCTTTCTCACATACCTAGATTGGCTGAGCCAGAGACTCAAACCCATGAAGACAGAAGTGAGATGGCAGTGATCCATAACGGTGAGCGCTTTAGACCACTTGGCCCCTTGGGGCCCCCTTCTGATACTTGGATTCTAATTGTTCCCCACCCTCTAAAATGAACTGATATGGACAACGTTCTTTTGTGTACCAGTACCCAGTTACTTGAAATGAATTGCCCATAGATTTAAACACAAGGACACTGTGTTCTCATTCATAAGTGCTCTTAAAACTCTCCTATTTTGACTGCAAGAACTGACTTCAAGACTTAGCAATATTTACTTCCTTAATTATTGTCGGCATGTTTTTGTTTTGTAAATTTATGGTGTTTATTTTTGTAAGCTGCTTGTTGTTGTATACATTTTTATGTGTTATCTAATACTCTAGAGCTTAAAAATATTAGGCACTGTACTAAGTCCACATTATTATTATTATTATTATTATTATTATTATTATTATTATTATGCTACTACTTTCTACTAGCCTTCTAAATATGACTACTACAGCAATTACGAGAAGAAATTATTGCGAGCTGTTTATATATCAACAATAGCTGACATCATACCTTTTTATATGATGATGAAAAGAACAGTTAAGTTGATAAATGCATCATGCATTAAGTTGTGTCCACATTTCTCAAATGCATGCTAGAACTGAAAACTACAAACTGTAAACGAATTCTGATTTGATGTGGATATGGTATAGGTAAATAAAAAATGACACAAGAAGAACCTTAAAAAATCTACACATACCTAGATCTACAAAACTCGTTATTTCACATGACCTTTGACTTCATCATCCTAGTCAGATAGCAAATGATAACAAATCTGAATCAGAAGTAGGATATTGTAGAGTCATGTCAAATAATACAATTGCTAGAGCTGAAATCAGGTATGATAGATATTACGGATAATTACAAGTAGAAAAGACAGAAAACTCAAAATACATGGTATTTAAGGTTTAGACATTTTTTTATAACGTCATTTAAGATGCTATGAATGCGGGAGGTTGCAGGATCGAACCCTGGCCAAGTCATACCAAAGACTAATAAAATCGGTATATGCAGCTGCCTTGCTTGGTTATCAGCATTTAGAGGTTAGTGTTAGGACTGGTGTCAGAATAATGTGAGTGGGTGAGACATGATGCTACATGTCTGCGGCATCATAACCCAGTGTTAGACATCATTATAAACAGTTCCACTGCAGACATCGTAGTGATATGACTTGAAAATCATTAAAGCTGCTTTAAAAAGCCAAAACACACACACACACACACACACACACACACACACACACACACACACACACACACACACACACACACACCATCTGTATTGATTCTATATCCAGAAAGCAACTGCTTGAATCAGCTGTAATTGTAGGAGTTACTGATAATCCAAATGTATCAACATTATCTTACTTGGTCATGCTATCATCTTGGAAAGTGCAACATTAAATCTGCCACTGATGTATCTAAAGCATCATGATGTTCTGCAATATCTTCTTGAAAAGAATTTCCCAAATTGTCAATAGATGATGTCCCCAGAACATCACTCCTTATGGAGATGTCGTCCTGCCACACATAATACGATTCGTTGATGATGTTTCCAAAACATTATTACTCTCAGTTTCATAACTGTTTTCCCAGCCAGGTAGATACTTGTCCATAGTGTGAAAACTGGTCAGTACCAGATCATTTCTACAAATTACCATATAACTGTTCCTGGGTGGTGTAAAATGCTACTACATACAAATAAATTACTTCAATGAAAACGTTTTTAATAGGGCTCTGATGTTTAGAATAACAACTATGTATACACTCTTTATATTTTATCTTCAGATAGCTAAAACACTTGCTCCATTCCATGGATTTATATTTCCTAATATAATTCCGATGCTTTAGGAATTAAACATCAATTATGAACTATATAATTGCTTGGACAGTTATTGCAGCAAAAACGTGTATATGATATCATCAAAACTAACAGACCAAGAGAGTTTAGAAATGTTTATGAACTTGCTGTTGGAATACTTATTTATTACACATTGATAAAATCTATAATAATAATAATAATAATAATAATAATAATAATAATAATAATAATAATAATAACAATAATAATAATAATAATAATAATTTCTATTTTGGCTATTTTATCATACATATATAATACCAACAAGGAGATAATATATTTAAGAATAAGTAACTTGTGCGATAATATTTAACAGTAATTAAGTTCTTTTGCCAATTGTGCTAACAAGGTTTCCATTCAAAATGTCCCAAGTCCAAACATTAAAAAGTCCAAAAGGTTAAACTATTATGTGAAAAACATTTTTGAAGAATTGCATAATATTCTAAAAATGTAATCAGTACAGTTATTTGTACCCATGATAGTGGCACCGATTTTCTTGTTTCATGTTTTTTTAATTTTTATTTGCATTCATTTTACAGAATGTTTCACTCAGCATACATTCCATGAATTCTGTATTATTCATAAGCAAATGTAAACTATATATGTACACTTTTAATAATTTTATGGCCATGTGTGTGTATCCTTTTTGAGATACTGTTAGAGTGACATTTGCATGCATGCATAATACACACTAGGGCTGCATCGGTTATTAAATTCCTTAACTAGTGACCCATAATACATTATCCGAACCTAAATTGTTAGATTAGAAGTTTTCTGTTTAAAACTTTGTGTGCATCACATATGTAAACCACATATTTCAACATATTTATACAGTGGCATCAGATTGAATTTTCATATAATTTTTACACAATGAATACATTTTGATAGAGAGGTGGTCAATGTTTTTTGTACACAAGTGATAAGACACTATCTTAAACCAGGTTTCCTGCCAGTAGTTTCTGACATCAGCACTATTTGTGGGAAAAGATTTGTTGATTTATAAAACCAATCAAAATTACTACATAATATGATCTTTTATTAATAAGAAACATCAGTGAATAAGCTGAGAGCAGGCTGCAGAAACGGTCATACAGGTAACAAGGCTTTTGAAGAAATAATTACAGCATCATATGTTTGAGTACTACTTTTACCTTTTGTTATAAACTGCAGGCTCAGTATACGTCAGTAAGAGAGAGGAGTGGGTACACAAATTGTGAGGGCAATATGTTTGCAGCTTAAACTACTTCTAATAATCATTTTAGAATAGACACAGTTCTAGATGTACATGGTTATGCTTGATGTACTTGCTTGAAAAATTCAAATAATATGGTTTTGAATACTAGCTTTTTCTTCTTTTTTCTTGAATGCTTTTACTAAACTGCAAGTTCCATTCTGATAAGTATTGTACAATTTTATAGGTGTAGGGGAGCCATTCACATGGGATTATTGATTATATTTACACCTTTATTTCCATCTTCTCTAAACTATCACTGACTCAGAACTACAAGCTCTGATACTTGAAAACCGTCTAACTAAGGCAGGTGCTTTAATAATTAACAGAGACTGATGTATCAATGGACAACCAGGACCAGCAAATCTGTTCACTGACACAGGTAAGAGATAGCATTGATTGACTGTAATTAAGATGGGCTATAGAACACTTGCATTATTAAGAGCTGAAGTAAAACAACTGCATGTCAAATCTATCTTCACTAATTAATTCCCATGGGTCAGTGTTGAACAGTGATGGAACCTTGCTGCCTGAAAGGTTAACCACTTCCTTTTGAATAGAGTATCACTCTGAATGTAGAATGAAGATGGTCAGTTTTCTATGCAGTGTATTAATTATAAAGAAATGAAAATAAAAGGCAGTCTGTAGAAACCATTGTGAACAAGAATTATCAAGCAGAAAATAAATTCAGATATAAGTGATCTTGACAGTAAAATGCTGGCCACAGTGTTAAGACATGGCATAAAAGAACTTTCTTTTCTATGTTATCTAAGTAGGTAATATAATGAGTTGATGAGTTAAATTTTGCTTTCCTTGTGATTTTAAGTAACTGTTCTTAAAGTCTTTCAGTATCTATTATTTTATCGACCCCTAGAAGCCAGATTTTAGTGGATGAGTTTTATTTTCTTGTGTTTGTTGGTTTTGTCAGCACTTTTTAGCACATTATTGGCTTTATCTTGCCAAGGAAATGTCAGCAAAATACGTTTCCCTAGGACACACCATAGCAGTTGGCCCAGTTCTGGCCTGAATAAGTATCAAAGTGTGACTATTAGGATTAAGAGTGTATTCTGGGCTAATCTCAGCTTATCTATGCCAGGTTGATCCCAGCATGTAGAAAGTAATCTGATTTTAAATTACATGCATCCTAATCACCTGAGCTGACCCCAACTAGGCAATATAGTAATATTAGCACATTCA
Source organism: Megalonaias nervosa (assembly GCA_016617855.1). Classification (NCBI taxonomy): domain Eukaryota; kingdom Metazoa; phylum Mollusca; class Bivalvia; order Unionida; family Unionidae; genus Megalonaias; species Megalonaias nervosa. Next base: position 2,979 of record JAECUM010095277.1, on the reverse strand, counting down.
TATGTGTATGGTTGTCTTTTCCACTTTAGAAAACCAGTGCAAGATTGTTTGCTCATGCTTCACACCTGGCTTTTATCATGACTTCTGAATATATTGACAATTTACTGGGAGCATAGTGCACACAAAATATCAAACACTTGTTTGCATCATCACTTGAAATTTGTTTTCCCAGTAATCAAATTAAACATTATTTGCAATATTTTTACATATTCAATTGAGCAGTGGTTTAAGTCCCACAAAATATGTTTCACACTAATCGACCTAGCTACATGAACAACATCTATAGTAAAATTCTGAGTTGAAAAAGCTGTTGTCATTGATTTTTGTTTAATTATGTATAATCTCAGTATTTTTTCTGAAGTTTAAATCAATTCTTGGTCAAAGTTGAATTGAGAACTATGTTATTGTTTGTCTGTCTTGATTAATTTTATCATTAAAAGTGGACTTCATCTTGTGATCTGTTGATATCTCTATCACTGCACTAGCTATATTCAGTACACAATTCAGACACTACGTATTGCAATTACTATAGCTATTTTAACTACTGGTACTGTTCTTTGAAAGCCGAAATGTTTTTAAATGTCACTGAGAGTTACACTGAATATTTCAGTGTAAATCTAACATTTATGCTCTATGTTATGGTAAGAAATTTTCAATGGTTGTATCGCATCTTGAAAGTAACAGCAGTATTCACATTACGCCTTTTTGACCTGGACTACCCTTTCTTGCACAGAAATGTGAGAAAAAGAATCCATCATTCTCCTTTAGTGTAGGATTGAAAATTCCTTCCTTGTCATTATAAATTTGCATTAAACACTCAGCACATTCTTGTGTATGACTTAAAATACTAAGCTTCAAATGGAATTTTCCTATTCTACACAAAGTCATATGATGGATTCTATCATTACTACATTGAGCATGGAGATCAGCAATGTTGACTTGGGAAAGTAGTCACAGTTGATAATCAGTAGAGTAATATTACTATGTGTGTGTGATTCAGATTTTTAATGTAGCTTGAACAATTTTTCAGTCATATCGCTATGATATCTGTGTGGCAGTTTATAGTGATGTCTAGCTCTGGGGCATCATGCCGCAGACATGTAGCATGATGTCCCATCCAACCACATTATTCTGACACCAGGCCAACCAGTAAACACTAACTTCTTAATGCTGAGCGCCTAGCAAGGGAGGTGTTAGTACCATTTTTTATAAATCTCTGGTATGACTCAGCCAGGGTTCAAACCTGTGACTTCATGCATCTGAGGCCGTTTGTCTATCCACTTAGGCCACCAGAATGGTAATACTACAACGAAGGAGGAACTTGCAAGTTTTAATGATATTTAGTATCAAACACAAAGGTAATGGCCTATAAGAAAGGCAACACTGAAAGTTGTTTTATATTCTGGAGCCAGTATGAGGCATAGCTGTAATAATCTTATACTTTTTAAATGACAAAATGAATGTTAAACTGTTACCATGGAAATAGAGTAATGTTACTACATGGGTTTGGGGGATAGCAGGAGAGCTATGTAGTATTGTTACTACATCAGTTGTAGTATTGTTACTACATCAGGTATTGCAGATGACAAAGTCAGTGCCTGGAAATAGGGTAATTTTACTACATGTACATGGGTTGGTGGGTTTGCTATGTAGTATTATTACTACATCAGGTTTTGGAGCTCAAAATATCAGTGCCTGGAAATAGGGTAATATTTCTACATGGTTTGGGGGATAGCTATGTAGTATTGTTACTACATTAGGTTTTGGAGATCACTAAATCAATGCTTGGAAATAATGTAATGTTACTACACGGGTTTTGGGGGATGGCTGTGATGGCTATGTAGTATTGTTACTACATCAATTTTTGGAGGTCACAAATCAGTGTCTGGACATAGCGTAATGTTACTACATGGGTTTGGGTGATAGCATTAGAGCTATGTATTATTGTTACTACATCATTTGTGGTATTGTTACTGCATTAGGTTCTGGAAATCACAAAATCACTGCCCGGGCATTGGGCAATGTTACTATATGGGTTTGGGGGATAGCTATGTAGTATTGTTACTACATCAGGTTTTGGAGATCACAAAATCAGTATTGGGAATATGGTAATGTTTCTAAATGGGTTTCGAGGACAGCATTAGAGCTATGTAGCATTGTTACTATATCGGTTGTAGTACTGTTACTACATCAGGTTTTGGAGATCTACAGAATCAGTGCCTAGATATAGAGTAATGTTACTACATGGGTTTGGAAATTAGCAACGTAGTGTTGTTACTTAGTCAAATTCCCTTAAAAAGGACAAGCAAGCAATTCCTTTTTTTATTCTGACTACCATTAGTAATACTTAAATTATGTTTAAGAAAGAAATTGGAAGTTCGTGATTTTGCGGTAAAATAATACAAAGAATGCATCGGTATCTTTTATACTTTAAATATAATAGGAATTTGCAAACCTTTACTTTCGACTGAATTTGTTTCTCCAAAATATGTTTGGTCCTGAAGTACATATCGCATCCCAAGAACAGCGTGATCTTCCAAAAAGTTTCTTGATGTAGCATCAACTACCTCTGGTTGAAGGTCGTAATTATTGTCTCGAATTCGGATGTTTCCGTTCTAATTACGGGTGGAAAAGAGTATCATTTTTACAAATTCGATTATTTCTGAACTGATAACAATTAGTTGCAAAGAATGCATGCTATTGCACAGAAACAGTGGTGATATGAAAGTTATATCAAATACACTACAGATAACTTATGGATCAATTAAAATTCTTTTTCTATACTAATTTGGTATCTACTCCATATTAAAGTTTATACAACACTGTACTATATCTGCTCTCTGTTTGCTCCTATATGTTCCTCACGAAGTATGGAGGTATATATAAATAACAGGATATTAAAATCAGCTTGCTGTATATACATGGATACACTATTGGCGAAAATACGTAAGAAAGATAAGAACGATATCACCTGAAAAA